>JAEIFU010000597.1:0-115081 GCA_018904235.1 Lordiphosa stackelbergi
TGTAGGTTTATACTGTACCCATCGAGTTGGTTTCAGATTTGGGAAATTCTCCCCTCTACTCTCCTCTCTGTATGAACGCGTTGATCTCCAGAGACTATAAAAAAGTAGCCACAAATTTTGCATGTATGTAGGTGTATATCGTACCCAAATCAAGTTTGCTTTAGATATGACAAATTCCTCCTCCTTCTCTTTCTACAAAAACTGTCAGAGCTAAAAATTTTTAATTTTGAACCTAATGATTTAATATATATTTTATTCTGTGTATACCGATCCGAGCGAAAACACCGAAGATGTGCAAGTGCGCCTCCCCAATTATTCAAATAAATTTTTTTAAAATAAAAGGGGTTCAAAGCTATCGGAACCACATTACTTGGAACAGGGAATTTTGTAGTCAGGGCACTCGGCCGCAACACTCTTACTTGTTTTGTTGGTATTTTATCACCGAAATGTCTGCTCCTGTATCGCATGGAAAGCTCCTATGTCAATTGGTAGTGCTTACTAGTAATTTATATCTAGGCTCGACCTGGAAATATGTAATGTAGGATCTGTCCCAACTTTGCAGCTCGGGTAGGGGAGGAAGTCCTGGACCTCACCTTCTCCAGCAAGTCAATTAAACCTTTCATAAAGGATTGGCAGGTCTCTAGGAGTCTATGTCAGACCATGAATGATCCAATTTAGATTGGAAGGGAAGGAGACATGCAGCAGAGTATCCCTAACAGGCACCCCCGTAAAACAAATTGGGGAGGGCTTCTATTTCACCCTTGGAAATAATATGCCTAAGATTCGGTTACCGAAGCACCCCCTAGAACTAGAAGTACTAGTCGGCGAATTAAATTAAGAGTATAATCGATGCGTACTAGAGAATTGTCCTCTAAGCAAATCGAAAAAGAAAATGATGCGAAGAAGACCCAAATTCTTTTTAATGAAGCCAAAAAAAAAATGAGGACTGGCATAAAAGTGAGGAAAACAAATTCTGCGAGTCTATAGAAGACACGGAAGGAGCGAAGTTACATGGAGTCTGGCCAAGAAAAGCGGATGGTAACATCTCGCTAAAAAAGGGTAATGATGCCTATACAGTGAGTAGCGAAGAGAGTACGTCTCTTGCTAGACATCCATTCCCGGGAAGCATTTCCGGGAAGAATGTGTCGACCAAGTACTACTACCACCCCCGGGCAGAAGCCAAGAAAGTAGTGTCCGCAGGCAGACTTGAGTGGGCAATTGGAACATTCCAACCCTTCAAATCTCCTGGACCGGAAATTCCTGCAGGATCATTCCTGCAGGAAGGAAAAGTCGTACTGCCACCCACCCTCAGGAAGATCATAGCACCGGCAATCCAGCAACTGGGTATATCCCACGTGCTGGCGCAGAAGGGTTCATCCCCAAGGCAGGGAAGAGGGATTTAACTAACCCCAAGTCCTTCAGACCCATTAGCTTGACATCGTTTTTACTGAAAACGATTGAAAACTAGTGGACAACAGCATAAGAAGCACGCTTCTGAAGTAGGCAACCCTCCAACCAACACTGCAGTTCCAAAAACTGCAAAGGCTGGCATGTATATTCATGACTGGAGCCATGCGTACCTGTCCATCTGCCTGAAGAAAAAAGCAACACTGCTTAGATCAACAACAGAAGGAGTGGGTGAAAACCACATAGTAAGCCTTAGAGACTCTGAAAAAGTGGAAGGGAAATCCCTTTAATCCTCCAACCAGAGACGAAATGGAGGCCAGTATCACTTTGACAGGAACCAAAGCAAGTAAGAGAGAATGGATCTCACTAGAAGAAACATATAAATGCAAACCACACACAATTATGTGGTATACAGACGCGTCCTGACGCCCCAAGGAACCGGACTTGGGGAAGCGGGACCAGGAACGAAAATATCTGAACCAATGGGAGAATTCACAAGCATATTTCAAGCTGAAGTATATGTGCCATCTCCGCGTTGCGCAGACCGTAATATGGAAAAGAACTACACTCCAGAAAAAGATTTTCCTTAAATTTTAGGAAAATTGACTTTATTACCTAAAATCTTATTTTTCCTCAAATATAGGGCATTTTACCTAAAAAATCTGTTTTTAGGTTAAATTTTTTAGGAATAGTTTGCCTTAAAATTATGCCATTCTCCTAAATTTTGCATCATTATTTAAAATATAAACAAATAATTACAAAGCGGTTATTTTACGTTAAGAATGAATATAATTTTATACATTTACGAATAATAATAATATTTACTATACCAATTTAAATTATTTAATAATATAAAAAAATGTTTGCAAATGTTCATATATAATTTTTTTCAGCTGATTGCCACCATAAAATATATGTCAATATATGGCAATGAAAGATATTAAATTATTAAGTCATAAACAAATAAAAATTGATATTACTGCTTAAATTATGGTTATGTTCTACTACCTAATGTAACGAGAAAAAAAAAAGGTTTTTGGGTTGGGGGGGGGGCACAGGCGCACCGCTCCACGTACAGTCCTGTGTCCGAGGGAGCAGAGGAGGCCTCCTGCCTGAGACTGCTTAGGTGGCTTGTATTTATACATGTGTAGGAGACACATACATATGCGAGTATGTCTCTAGGAGGGGAGCTTGCAAATAAAGCGACTGTATTGCTTAGAGTACAAAATAAGAATGAATGTTTATTCCAAAAGTATGTGTATGTATAAGTGTATGAGAATGTGTGTGATCGTCGGAGTTCTTGCATGTTGGCGATTTTGTTGTTGTCTATCAGCGCCAGGCTTGCAGTTGCCAAGTCTGCGTTGTGTTCCTGTGTCCGCGTTTTATGCTGGTGGTACGTTCATGCCGTGGAGAGGGGGCATGTTAACTAGGGGGCATGTTAACTCCTCCCCCCCCAGTCCGAAGAGAAGGCCATAGAGGGGAATGGCCGGATCGGAGAAGGGTGGCTAGGCGACGTGTTCTGGTTTTGCGCTGAAGTAGTTTTGCTCGATTCTTAGGCATTTGTGCTGGTATTGATGGGTGTTGTTGTTGTTTGTGTACGCCTAGAACTCCGACGATATTATGAATTTATACATTTTGTATCAAAAATGGGTATCTTAATTTTAAACAAGAGTGTTGTGTTGAAGGTATAACATAAGGGTGATTTGTAAATGTGTTCATCTAATGCTAACGTTACATTTTGTTTACTTATTATCTCTCTTATATGTTGTATTTGTTCCTTATTAAATAACAATTTAGGGATAATGTTTAGTTTACTGGCTAAAAGGCTATCAACTACATTGTTTACATGATCGGTTAGTGTGTCTATATTGTAGTTTATCCTATTAATATATTATAGTGAATAAGTGTTATTTCTGTCTTCCCTAAGTTCGTTAAAGATAGAGTTTTGTGCATTTTCAAAGAATTTTTTTGTATCGTGGGTTGTTCCTTGTTAATGTGGGCTGTTATGTTACTTAGTTTGATAATTATGTCTTTGTTGAATAGTGCTTGTCCATCTTGTGTTTCTGCCAGATCTTTGGAATTGGTTTGGATATTTTTTCAATTCCGCTAATATGTTTTGTCCGTCGTTGTCATCTATGTAGGTTTCCCGAGATAGATTTGAGTATGGTCCCCAGACCATTAATGAGACCTCTTTTACTTCTAGTGTGCGTCAAGAGTGTATCTATTTTGTCTTCTACCTGTTTGATTTTGTTTCGTAGGATTTCTAATGATACTTTAAAGGTTGGGCGGTTATTGGAAGGATTCTGGAACTACGGGTCGATGTACGTGATTTAGTTTGTTGTTGAGAATTATGTGTCGGTGTTAGTATTTTTCTTAACTGTTTTCCTAATTTTTTGTTTGTGTAACTTTTGACCTCTAGTTGTTAGGAAGGTGACGCCTTTGTCTCTACCTACTTTGTGTAGTGAAAATCTCGGTGTCATCTTGTTTCTACGGTTTTCTTTTCTAAATACCGTATCATTAGGCTCGACTTGGACTGGTGTCTCTCTGTCCTCGTTTAATTTAGCCAATCTTCTTTCTGTGGTCGCGTTTAAATGTTCCTGTACTTTTGGGTATATGACTTTTCTAAATTCGTTTAATTTCTTAAGGTAGTCGTGGTGGTTGTCGAATGTTATTGTTTTGTTGAATATGTGAGTTCTTCCGTGGAAGAGCTCGAAAGGGGTATAGGAAGTGCTGGAGTGTATTGCATTGTTATATGTTGCTACTGCTTCTGCGAGTATTTGGTCATGCCCGCATTCTAGGCGTGCTTCCTTTCTTTTGTTCATGATTATCCTGTATAGTTCGGTTAAGGTGGAATGCAGCCTTTCGACCGAAGCGTTGCCGGTTGATTGTTGGAATGAAGTTGTATGAGCTGTTATTTGGAATTGGGTTAAGAGGTCGTTGAATAGACTGCCCGAAAATTCCGCGCCCTGGTCGAAAACTATTTTCTTTGGTGCGCCGTAGTGGCTTATGAATTGTAATAGGGCATCGGCGACTTTTATTGAATTCCTATTGCTAAGGGGGTATGCTTGCGCTAGCTTGGTGAATTTGTCGATAATGGTGAGGTTACAAGTATTATTAATGGAATATATGTCTATATGCACGACCGCCAATGGTCCCTCTGGGGCGGTTGGGGTTTGCATCGATGGTCTATGGGGGTGTCTATCGTACTTGAGGGTTAGGCAGGTATCGCAATCTTTTATTATTTTTGTGATAATGTCTTTTAAATGCGGAAAATAAATGTCCCTTTTCAAATGGTTATATGTTTCATCTATCCCCCTATGATTGGTGTTAATGTGGTATGCACGGATTTTGTTTTCCTGGTCATGGGGATTAGTGATTTCGGTTAGCCGTATTTTGCAGCGGGCAATTTTGTAGAAGTCATTTTCTGAGAAATAGTTATTATAGGACTCTTCTATTATTTTGAAAATATCGTCTGGTGCAAATATTGCGAATGTTTTATTCGGTTTCAGGATTGTTTGAAGCGTGTTTGTAACGGAGTCGAAAGTATGCACGGGTTCTGTGATTATGTGTCGTATTTTATGGACAAATGGTGTTTCTACTTGTCTTGACGTCGTTGTTCCGGTACGGAATATTATTTGGCTATTGAAGTGATTTAGTGGTTGTGAAGCGATTGGTATAATTTGTGGGTCTTCGTTTATGTTCAAGTTTGGTTCAATTCTGCTGAGTGCGTCAGCGACTACGTTTTGCGACCCTTTTTTGTATACGACTTCGTAGTCGTAAGCGGCCAGGATGGTTTTCCATCGAAGTAGTTTAGGGTTCTGGCCTTTCAGATTTTCTAGCCAGATTAATGGCTTATGGTCTGTGACTATTTTGAATCTACGCCCGAAGAGGTATGGTCTGAAATGACCTACAGACCAAATGATAGCTAGCATTTCTTTCTCTATCGTAGAATAACGGATTTCCGTGTCCGATAGTGTCCTGCTAGCGAAAGATATGGGTCTGTCATTAGTGTCTGGGCCTTGTGACAACACAGAGCCTATCGCATAATTACTTGCGTCTGTGGTCAACGTGAACGGTTTGTTGAAATCAGGGTATGTGAGTACGGGATCATTACAAAGAAGATCTTTCGACGTTTCGACTGCTTGTTTAAATTCATCGTCTATTATTATAGATTTCTTTCCTTTTAACTGTCTCGTTATGGGTTTAGTTATTTTCGCGAAGTCCTTTATGAATTTCCTGTAATACCCTAATAGTCCTAAAAATGACTTAATTTCCCTAGTTGTCTTCGGGCAGGGGAAGTCCTTGATGGCTTGAATCTTAAGTGGGTTTGGTTTGACTCCTTCCTGGGTGACGATGTGTCCCAGGAAGTCGATTTCCTTCCTTAAAAGTTACACTTGCTCGGTTGGATTTTTAGGTTTGCGTTTTGGAGTTTTGTGAATACAGATTTAATATCTGCTATATGTTTTGGAGTGAGGGTGAGAATACTATTATGTCGTCGAGATAGACGAGACAGACGTTACCGACTAAGTCACCTAAGACGTTGTCCATAACGCGTTGGAACGTGGCAGGGGGCGTTCTTGAGACCGAAGGGCATTCTCGTGAACTCATAATGCCCATTTTCGACGGTGAATGCCGTCTTGCTTGCGTCGTGTGGGTTCATTTGAATTTGGTGAAAGCCACTTGCTAAGTCTATTGTTGTGAAATACATGGTCTTTCCTAAGCTGTCTAGTATATCTGCAATGTTCGGGATAGGGTATCTATCAGAGACAGTTTTTTCATTTAATTTCCGAAAATCGATTACCAAACGCCACTTTTTTTCGCCTGTGGTGTCACTTTTCTTGGGTACGACCCAGACGGGTGCACTCCAAGGGGAATGGCTGCTTTTTATGATGTTTTGTTCGAGCATTTTTTGAAATTTGCTTTCGAACTTCGTCTTTATGTACAAATGGGTAACGGTAAGATTTTGTGTGAATCGGTATATTATCTGTTGTTGGGATAGAGTGTTTGACGGCGTTAGAGAACGTTAGTTGATTGTTTTCGTCGTGGAAGAGTCTTTTGAATGACTTGCAAAGTTTGAGTATTTGTTGTTTTTCTTCGTTGTTGAGGTGTTCCGTCTGAATGTTTAATTGTTGGTCGTCCGGTCGTTCTGTATCTGTTGCCGCGGACATGCAGTTTAAGTATTGGTGGGTTCGTGGAGAGAATTCTTCTGCCTGTAACGGTTCTTCGAGGTAAAGTGTTTGGATCTGGTCTGAGTTATTGCAGACTTCGAAATAGGCGGATCCTGCGATTGCGGTGTATAAGCCGCCTGTTATGGATATTTGATTATCCAAATTCGTGGTTTCATATATAAAGTCTCCCTGCATGATGTTTACTGGGAGTGGAAAATCGCATTTTGGTATTTTGTGGCAGGGTATGTAATGTGTCTACAGGGTTTGCCCTTGTGAGGGATTGGGATGGCGGTTTCTGGTGTTTCTAGTATGGAGTCGGCAAAGTTTATTTTTGCATTTAGGCCGGATAGGAAGTCCATGCCTAGGAGGCCATTAAAGTGAGGGTGGAAATTGAATAGTAAGAACTTGAAATTGGGCATTTTTCCGAATTGTTTGAAATTTATTCTATCTGTATATTCCCGAATTTGGAATGTACTGAGTACAGTGTGGATATTGATATCGGAGGTTAGTTTTTTTGATGTGGTCTACATTAATAAGTGCTGGATTTATGAATGAGTAGGTAGATCCAGTGTCTATTGGGAATTTGAGAGGGTTTGACACCATGGGAGTTTGGTGTTAGGAGAACAAATGGCGGAAGATCCGTGAGTCTTCTTGCTTATGTAGCCGACTGGCTTCCCGAGGCATCTAGTAAAAATTTGCATCATCGTTGATGTTACATAGGGAGCGCTTGGATTATGGTTGTTCCGGTCTTGGTGGTTTAGGGTCTGAGCTGGTTTGTCGCCATTGTGGAAGGGTTCGTGACCAAAAATTGTCTATCGTGTCGACCATTACTATCGTTATTGGAATTTTGTTGACGTGGGGAGCGTCTATTATTATCGTTGTTAGAGTTCTGTTGGCGCGGTGGGAAACGACCACTATTATTGTTGTTGAAATTTTGTTGTCGCTGTGTAAAGCGACTATTATTGTCATTGTTGGTGTTATAATGTCGTGTCACATGACGACGTTGTTGTCATATTATAGTTCTGTTGTCGTAGTATGTAGCGGCTATTGTAGTCACTGTTGGTTGGTTGTCTTTCTGCATATGGGTGATTCCTGTATATCGAGCTGTCGCGTCGTCGGTTTTCCTATTGTTTATTCAGGTTTTCTAGAGAAGTTTAATTCGATCTGCCCGTACTCGTGCTTTCTGATGTATCTGGCTTTTGGTTCCTAATGGCTGACCTAAGTGGGTCTTTTAATCCAACTAAGAATGTATTTAGGCAGAATCTGTCATATTGGTCACCCTTGTCCGTGAGGGAGTGTCCACTAGGTCTGCTTCTCTGGCCATTGACATTAATTCGCTTCTTATTTTTCGTGGCTGTGTAATATAGTTTTCCCATACTGAGTCCGTCCGGAAGATTGTGTAGCTCTCTAACAAGCATTTCCTCTGTTTTCTTGCTAGAGTATAGTCGTTTGAGGTTTGCTTTGATGTCATCCAAAGAGAGGGTACATCACAGACACTCAACGCTTCGTCTGCCCTGCCTTTAATTTTTGTCACGGATGGTTTGACCCGGCTAACAAAAGTAGCTGTTCTACTCTACCTATAAGTCTATCGAGATTGTCAGGCGGGCCTTCGTAGGTGGGTAGTTGATGTACAAGGGCTAGTAGTTGTTGTAGGTTCAGGCTGGTGTTTGTAATAGTTGATGAATTGCTAACAGTGGGGACTTAGTGGCCCCTGATGCGTTACCGGAATCCATAGCGTTGGTGGGATTATTGTTTGGGAGTTGAACTATCTGGTCTTGCTCTTCTGTTTCTATCACTCCCCTTATCTCAGGTAGACTGGACCCGCTCCTTAGCCCAATCTGCCCCCTAACTGTGTTACTAGTGGTGGCTTTTTAACATTTACGTGTATTGGAAGAATCTGTATTATATTATATATTGTGGAGTATGGTAATGGTATGTATATAGTGTATATAAAATAGTAATAGTATGTAAAATAGTAATAATATATATATGTGTATATTTTTAATATGTATATATGTTTTTTGGAGGTTGGGGAAAATCTTGGGGGGTTTAATTTACAACTGGTGGTCGTTCCAGAACTCCTAGAAATAGACCTCTGGGCCCTATGGGGACGTATGTGGTCAGGTAAAGATGCTGTTGCTGCTCCACTGGGCCGCAAGTAGCGATCCTGGTACTACGTCCCCAGTCGACTCACACCTCCTCGTGGTGACCACCGGAAGCAGGGGCAATGCACCCGCATTGCTGCTGACTAACGTGAGCGGCGACCCGCCCTTCCCTACAGGGTATAATATATAGGGTTAGTGCGTCGGGTTTGGTACCCACCACCGTAAAAATCACCACCAATGAAAACTGCAACTACAATGCCTCGGATACGGACCCCCCCTGACGACGACCCACGCAAACGTTTTAAGGACCACGATTTGAGGATATGCACCTGGAATGTACGTACCCTCAACAGAGAGGGTGATGATATCGACTTGGTGAAAGTCCTCAAAAAATACTCATCGGACGTTACTGCACTCCAAGAAATGCGATGGATTGGATATGGGAACAAGAAAATAGAGCTACCAAAAGAGAAGAAAAAACCGAGACCACCTCCCTGGGAGATATACTACAGCGGGCATGTTTCCAAGCACGAGTTTGGGTGCGGCTTTGCAGTGAGTGATAGACTACTCCACTCAGTCATCAGCTTTACACCAGTTGATGAGCGGCTTGCCGCGCTTAGACTTAAGGCAAAATATTTTAATATTAGTCTTATCTGTGCACACGCGCCAACAGAAGACAAGGACACCTCGACAAAAGACGAATTCTATGAGCGCCTGGAACAACTATACGAGCGCTGCCCCGATCACGACATAAAGATCGTGCTAGGCGATTTTAACGCGAAAATCGGGAGAGAAGGAGTCTTTGGTTCGACAGTCGGACGATTTAGCCTTCATGAAACAACCTCCGGTAACGGAGAGAGGCTAATAGACTTTGCTGCAGGCCGGAACATGGTCATAAGTAGTACGAGATTTGAACACCTCGACATCCATAAGGCGACCTGGAAGTCCCCTGATCAACGAACACGAAATCAGATTGATCACGTTGTGATCGACGGAAGGCACTCATCGAGTGTACTAGACGTGCGTGCGATTCGAGGAGCCAACATAGACTCGGATCACTACCTGGTTGCAGCCAAGGTACGCACGCGGCTCAGTGTGGCAAATGCCTCACGCTCTGGCACACGTCGAAAGCTAAACGTCGAGAAGCTGCATTCACAAGGGACCTCTGAAGCCTACAAAGCCAAACTCGCCCAACTGCTCAGGGAAACCTCCCCATCTTCTTCCGATATATGCGAACAGTGGAATCGTATATCACACTCCATGAGTACGGCTGCCAAGGAGATACTCGGGTACTCCGAGTCCCCTCGAAGTCGGACTTGGTACGATGAGGAGTGCCGACTTGCTACTGCAGAAAAAGACGCAGCCTACAGGAGAACTCTGCAGTCGGGAGCAACGCGGGCTGTTAATGAGCGATATCGGGAGAAAAAGAAAGAGCGGAAGCGCCTCTTTAGAAGGAAAAAGAGCGAGCAGGAAAGGCGCATGCGCGAGGAAGTCGAGATGTTATTCGGCATGAGTGAGACTCGAAAATTTTACCAAAAATTAAGCAATTAACAGAAGGTTTTAAGCCCAGAGTCGCACAATGCAAAGACGAACACGGGAATCTGGTCACCGATCCGCAAGTGGCGCTTAACAAATGGAGAAGCTACTTCTCCAACCTACTGGGAGGCGATGACGAACATGATGCCGCCTCTAGAGAAGTAGCGATGCCGCCAATCGACAACATAGAGATAGACCCGCCGACCCAACAGGAAGTCTGCTTAGCCATACAAAGGCTAAAGAACAATAAATCACCTGGCGCTGATGAGCTGCCCGCTGAATTGTTCAAGGCTGGAGGGGAAGAATTGGTAAGGTGCATGCACCAACTTCTTTGCCGTATATGGGTTGACGAAAGCATGCCCGACGATTGGAATTTAAGTGTTCTATGCCCAATCTTTAAAAAAGGAGACCCTGCAGTTTGCGCCAACTACCGCGGGATCAGTCTCCTTCCCATTGCATATAAGGTTCTGTCGCGCATTATTTGTGAACGTCTTAAGCCGCTTATAAACACACTGATTGGACCTTATCAGTGTGGCTTTAGACCTGGTAAATCCACCACAGACCAGATATTCACATTACGACAAATCCTGGAGAAGACCTATGAGAGAGGCATCAACACACACCATCTATTTGTTGATTATAAATCAGCCTTCGACACGCCGATAAGGTCAAGGTTTTTTGAAGCCTTGTCTACCCTTGGTATACCAGCAAAGTACGTCCGTCTTTGCATGATGACGTTGAGAAGTACACAAAGCTCCGTCAAAATAGGAAAGAACCTTTCCGAACCATTTGATACCAAGAGAGGTTTTAGGCAGGGCGATACCTTATCGTGCGACTTCTTCAATCTACTGATGGAATATATACTGCGCCAGTGCCCACATGCCAACAGAACGGGCGCCTTTATTCATAAAGATCTAATGCTACTCGCATATGCCGATGATATCGACATCATCGGCAAAAACGAACGGGCGGTAAGCAGGGCGTTTTCAGAGATTGAGAGGCAGTCAGAACTGATGGGTCTAGCGGTGAATGAGGACAAGACGAAATACCTTGTATCCGCGGACAAAAAGTCCTTGCGTCTTGGACAATTTGTTACAATGGGAGAATACAACTTTAAAGTTGTTGAGGATTTTGTTTACCTCGGAACGACGATAACCAGCGACAACAACATCAGTCTGGAAATCCGAAGAAGGATCACTCTTGC
The DNA here is from genome assembly GCA_018904235.1 of Lordiphosa stackelbergi. Lineage (NCBI taxonomy): Eukaryota > Metazoa > Arthropoda > Insecta > Diptera > Drosophilidae > Lordiphosa > Lordiphosa stackelbergi. The sequence goes on from JAEIFU010000597.1 coordinate 11,421, forward strand.
AAACCGATGCTTCTACGGGCTAAGTAGAGAGCTCAAGAGCAGAGACCTCAAGCGAAGAACAAAATTAGCCCTATACAAGTCGCTAATCATCCCAGTCCTGCAATATGGCGCAGAAGCATGGACAATGACAGCAGCGGATGAAGCGGCGATTGGCGTGTTTGAACGAAAGATTCTTCGGAGGATTTATGGACCTTTAAAAGTTGGCGATGTTTTCCGCATTCGAAATAATGACGAACTGTATGAGCTCTATGGGGACACCTGTCTGGTCAAGCGCATAAAGCAACAGCGGCTGCGCTGGTTAGGACATGTCACCAGGATGGACGAAGAAGCTCCAGTAAGGAAAGCTTATTATTCGAAGGCGGCTGACTTCGGAGGAAGAGGCAGGCGGGGGGAGACCTCGACTGAGATGGGATGACCAGGTTCGGGCAGACCTTGCCAAGCTTGGTTTGACCAATTGGTCCCAGCTCGCACGGAGCAGAAGCGACTGGCGGACATTGTTGGCAGCGGCCGAGACCGTCGAACGGTTGTGATGCATGCATCGGGCCAATCAAGAAGAAGAAGATCCTCTTTTCCTTGCTTCCTTGTGTTTGGTGTTACTTTTGTATGTTATTCGTGTAGTGTTGCTGTGTTTCCTTCCACCTTTGTTGTTTTTTTTTTTTGAATGGGTGTTATCAACTTCAACTGTAATGTAAGTGATTTAGTAAATATTCAATAGAGTGTATTTTATATTTAATAGGTTAGTGAACAAGTGACAACAATAGACGTTAAGTTGTTTTGTGGATTGTTTTGTTGTTCCCTTTTTTGTTGTTTTCTCATCTTTTTTCTTATTTTTTTTTTATTTATTTTTTTTTTTTTTAATTTCTTTTCCTATTTATTTATTTCCCTTTTATATATATTTTCGTGGTGCGTAGTGTGCAAAAAGGATTCAACAGTGTACAAGACATCGCGGCATCAAGTGTCGCTCCGCCACTATGCCGCGTCTCGCTCTCGTTCTCGTTCGCTGCAGCCAATGTACAGCAACGCACTAAATTTAGCAAGCGGGCGCAACACAAACACATAATGTTTACTTGATATTGGCCGAAGGGAACAGTTTCACGGTGCGTGTTTTTATGTTTTGAATAATATTTGTGCAGGTTTAATTTATTCACTCATTTTTTTTGGTATTCTTGTTTTTATGTATATCACAATAATAAATTTGCGTTCATGTAAATTGATAATTGAAAACGATCCCGGTGCCTTAACAGCGATTGTTGTACACATATACGGTCGTTAATCACACAACTTACATTTATCTTTGTAAACCACTGTGTGCGGATGGTCCAGGTGCTTTGTCGGCGGTTGATGTACACATTGGCGCCTTCGTTATTATTATTTGTTTCTTGCGCAGCGAGTTTTGGTCCCCAAGGAAGTCTAATGCTCGACTGATCTGTCTTTTGCTACTTCTCTCTTGTGTATATCGATTCACACTAGGCGACAGCGACGCCAGGCTATCGCCGCGCTAAAACTATTCTTTCCAAAACTACAAAACACACTCGACAACAGCTACGCCAGGCTGTCGTCGCGTCAAAACGGTTCTTCTCATAACTACAAAACCCCAACAACCAATCGCAATGCATTTATAGGCTGATGCAACATTACCATTAATGATAAATACCCAAAAGCATACCCATACTCTCTTACACACGCATCTAACACCATGGTACAATACTACGCACACCAAGTGCTCTCCGACATACACATATACGGTCGTTACACACAGCAGTTTGAGATGTCGCATTTTTGATTTCTTTATTATTTTTATGAGTTGCTGTGTATGGATGATCCCGGTGCCTTATCAGCGATTGATGTACACATATACGGTCATCGCACACAGCACTTGTTGGTATAATTTTTGTAGATTGTCACGCACAAGCGATCCCGGTGCCTTATCAGCGGTTGATAGGCATATACGGTCGCTTGCGTGGCAATTAAATTTTTTTTTTTCCTTTGATTTTATTTGCACATTTTTTGTTTGCGGATATGTATGCACATTTTTGTAGTCACCACCTTTTGTGAACTGTTGGTTGCGTTGCTTGTTGTGCCTTCCTTTTGATTTATAACGTTCGCTGACCCGAACATGGCGGCTACCTTTGATCTTTGACCCCACGCCAAACGAATTTTTACAAAAGCACTTTTCTAACTTTGTTTTCTGCTTAAATAAATCGAATTTGAGTGAACTTTCGAGGACTTAACACTCAAGAATCTCTCATTTCTTCATAAAACTATTTTTTCGAGGGAAACAGTGGTTAGCGACGACGGTAGTTAATCAGCGCGCTCGATTATCAACTGATCTCCCATACGGTTGCAGGCTTCTCTCCGACTCGTCTAGCAGAATCACTCAAGCAGTTGAGCGTTTTTTGCTCGTAAATTGAGTCACAAACGGCGCTTGAGCGACTTCGACGGCTTCCAAAAAAATTTTGCTGGAGGGAACTGGGCAACTTCTCTGGCTCTTAGGCAATTAAAATGATGGCTTTTGGGCGATGCTTGGCACAGGCTATATCCAGGAAGATAATAGCTATATTAGCTCGATATTGGGTGCCAAACCTGGAAATCAGTCCAAGCAGAAAATATGCCCACTAATCAGCATAACTAAAACTCTGATTGCTGACAAAAGAACTCACCCTTTGAGTGAAAATAAAACAAAAAAATAAAAACTTAATTTCCTTTTGGCTGCTGTCGACTTGTTTTATTTAGGTTTTCACTCGCGGCTTGATTTTATAAATTTAATATTTGAAAAGACAAGCTTATACTCAAAGTCACAAAAGCGAGTTTTAAGGAAAACTTTCAACTGCATTCAGCCAGGTCTCAAAAGAAATAGAACGAAAGCGACGCTTGAATTCTAGAGGGAACCATTTAACAGAGTCAGAGGTGAAAAGTGAAAGGAGCCATATTGAAAAGAGAGTAAATTTCTTTTTGGTGCTGTAAGATAGCTATTTTCGCCACACCTTTCTCCACGGCCTAAAAGAAGCTAGCGATAGGTGGCGCTTTGCATACGACATTTGATTTTTTTAACCGCAACGGACATTTATTTAAAAATTTTGCTGCAAGCGATACAAGCTATCGAGCTGAATCTTTGCACAGAGTTTTCTTTTACTGCACGCTTTTAATAAGTCGGAACTGACCGGATCGGATGACTATATCTTATGGCTGTCATAGGAGCTGTCGGTAGAAAAATGGGTTTTAGTGAGAAAATGTTTGTTGTTATCGAATATTCATACTATATGCTTTAACACAGATATGCCAATTTTGGTTTCAAATCGGAGGACTATATCTTATAACTGCCACTGGAACCATCGGTCGGAAAATGGTTCTCAGTAAGAAAAACTTTTTCGTTTTGAATGTAAGCGTCACCAAACTCGGTTATAACTAATATTACATGGTTTCAAACAGATTTGCATAATTTTGTCAAAATCGGATGACTATATCATTTAGCTGCCATAGGACCCATCGGTCGGAAAATGGCTCTTAGAAAAACTTTTTCGTTTTCAATGTTAGCGTGTTTTTTTATGATTATATCTTATAGCTGCAATAGGAAAACGGGTTTAAGTTAGAAACATGTTAGATTTTAATGCTAGCGTTCTAAAACTCTGATATTTCGAAACATTTGCAAGCGATTACAAACTTTGGGACGGACGAAATAAGTTGGCCCTCTTGTTTGGGATCTATAGGATCTTTCCGAATTTTGAAATAAGGATATGAAAATATCTATAGGATATTTCAAAACAATCCATTTGAACTGTTGAATAACATCCTTCTTCATATCTAATGGATCTTTATGAAACACCCAGTTGATCATTTATTAATATCTTATTCTTAATATCCATTTGATCTTAATGTCACATTCCATGGATTTGATATTGATATCCCTTAAAATATTATATTCAATCAAACGACAGCACAATTATTTTCAAATCAAATAATTTTGTTTTAAATTTATAATTATCTCGAGTTTTTATGCCAATTTCTACATCATTCAGAACTTAATAGCTTAGCTTTCAAATTCGAGCTCGAATGATACCAAACATATTAGCAACGTTCAGTAAAAAATCTTCTTGCAAGTTCAAAGCAAGTTCCTTGCACATAGTTGCCATACATTTAGAACATTAAAAGCCAAAGAAGAGCTAAGCAAAAAGCGAATACGTCTCAAAAAGAATTCACTAATAGAACCATCATCGTTGTATTTAACTCTCTTTAAGAGGTTCCGCTAGAAACAATTCTTAATATTTTCCATAAGGGTACTTTAAAAAATTTATTTATTGACCGATTCAAAATATCCTAGTTCACACCCAGAGTTACAAAATTTCTTAACAAAAACTTCGTTTTCATTTTCACATTCAGACAATCCGTTCTCAAATAATTTTTGCAACCCTGGGTTTTTGTTTAACTTTCACCCAAAATAAAAAATTTTTAATTTATTTTTATTCTTTTGTTTTTGGAAGAAAAAAAACCTTTTTTTTTTTTATTTTATTTTTTTTGTTATTTTATTTTTTTTTTTCGTGTGTTATTGTTTTTTTTTTTCTATTTTTTTTTATTTTTTATGTTTTTTTTTTATATTTTTTTTACCATTTTTTTTTTTTTTTTTTTTTTTTTTTTATTTGACAATTTTTTTCCATATTTTGTATAAAAATTGTACCTCAGTGCAATAAGTATATGTGCATTAACATTTTTGGAAAAACCTTGTTTTAAACCAAACGATTCAAGCCAAGTATATTTTTTACTTATAGCTCTAGAGCCAGTAACTAAGAACTGCCCTACAGTACTTCAATATTTATTAACAAAAAATTATTATTTAACAAATGTATTTCATTCTAAGGAAATAAGTATATGTGCATTTTATATAGTTCTTAAAATTTTGTATTAAGTTCAAACTTTTGATCAACTTTAATAGTTAATGTGCTTTCCTTTTGCCTCTAAGACTTTTGCAAGGCGGTTTGGCATGGAATCTGCCAGATTTTGGAGAGTTTCATTGCTTATTAACTCCCATTCTGCAAGCAAAGCGTACTTTAAATGCTTAATTGAGTCGAACTGCCTCCCACCTTTATAAATCCTGGCTGAGAGGATACCCCAGAGGTCCTCAATTGGGTTCAAGTCAGGACTGATAGCCGGCCACTCCAGTACAGGTATTTTTCTTGAAGAAAAATAAGCCTTTGTGGCTTTTGATGTGTGGATTGGAGCGTTGTCCTGTTGAAAAATCCATCTATCTTCGTAAAGATCGTCTGTAAAATCTATTAATTCACTCTCCAGCAATTGAATATAGATTTCTGAGTTTGTTCTTATTGGAATAAAACATAGCCGAGACTTTCCTGCATATCCGAAACAAGCCCAAATCATCAGTGATCCACCGCCGTGATTTCTCTTATGGCGAGTTTCTCTTGGTTTTCTTAAGTCACGCCAATACTTATGACAGCCATCAGGACCATCAAGATTAAACTTTTTTTCATCCGAAAAAATAACGTTTCGGAATTCTTCGGTCCAAAATTTGTACCTGTCAGTAAACGCCAAACAAGCCTTAAGATGGCGTGGCAATAGCATCGGTACAGCCACCCGGGAACTATGTTTAAGGATACAATTTTCAGTTAAAATTTAATGGATCCGTCTTCTACCGACATTGAGCTCTAAATGACGTTTAATGCCTGTACAAGACATTTGATTGTTTACAGCCAGGCGCTTAATCTCACGCTTGCACCTATCGTCAATGTGGCTCGGTCTGCCACTGCGTTTAATCTGACCATGGGAGCTTGGATTTTTTAAGAAATTAGCTATCGTATTTCTGTGTCGAGACACTCTGGAAGCTATTTCAGTGATGGTAGCCCCACCTTCGTTCAATCCTTGGATTTGTCCGCGTTCCTCAGCTGATAAATGTGTTCCACGCGGCATTCTTAGGAAAATTAAAAAAATTTTTTTTTTGTGTTTCTGCAACAACTACTTAATTTACTCTCAACTTTTCATTTTTTATCAAAACACATCCAATTTGTTGCACGCCGACCATTAAATGCACACTAATTGGTTTTTGCACATAAACTTATTTCCTAAGAAAATCAAATCTCGCCACTCAAATGTGTGATAACGGTACTAAGAATGATGACCAAAGAAGAATTATGCAAAAGCATTCTAAAAATAGATAACAACAAAAGACTTTTGCATACCTAGAACATATGTTCTGTTACTATTGAGGAAGAGAGAAACGAAAACATATTTGCACATATCTTTTACATTTTTTTTCACATTTTTATATTATAAAAAAATTCAATTTTTTAATTCAAATGAGATAACTTAAAAAATTCCGGTACAAATTGTAGAGTAAAAGGGGGTTTTAAATTTTAATGTAGGTGAAGGGGGGGGGGAATAATTTCGTATAAAAAAATGTAAAATTTTTGTATAAAAATTAAAAGATAGAAGGGTATAAAATTTGTTTTTTCCCCCCCCCCCCCCTCCCCCCCCCCGTATGAATATCTACAACTGAAAGATGGGATAGCGGTTTGACATGTATGGGGCAAATGCTTCTTTTATCTGCACGCAGATCAAGTTTGTTTCAAATTTTGGCCACGCCCCCCTCCCGCCCCCGCAATTTGGAAAAAAGTTATATCTCATACAGTTTTGAAGATAGAGGATTCGCACCTTCTAGAGATAGTTAGTAGAATGATGAATCGATTTGCCGAAAGAATGACAAAGATCGGATGAACGGTTCTCAAGTTATAAGCAAAAAAGTGAACCAAGCCCTCCCCCGCTACCACCCTAAGAAAATGTTGCATTCTTTTTTGGATGGTCACACTAAGGAACGCGGGAACACTGTTAAAAATGTTTTTTCATGAGTAACGGGTATATCGAAGTCGGTTAGAGCCGACTTTAACTTACGCTCTCGTTTTATGTAAAAAGGATATGACTGACAAATAGGATATGAAATTGTTCTTCATTCAATGGATCTGAATGGCGAATAAAGGATATTAAAATGGATATTTCAAATATACTTTCTTATGTGTACTTTGGTTACTAACTCTCTTTCTTATCTGCTTGCAGATGACTGTTACAAGTCCACGCGCAGCTGTCACATGCCGGACAATGTGAGCGCCTCCAGCGGCAGTCCCCATCAGGCCTTTCATCCATCTCTGTGCCATCTGCGTGACATGTTGGGTGCTTCGGATGTGGAGCACAGCAACGACCATAATGATGTCAAGGATCTGAGTTTTCGGAATCATCTCAATCAGTTGCAGGTGAAGCATCAGGTGGCTGCTGCGGCCACTGTCAATGGCAGCTCCTCCAACGCCTCCAGTCTGGAGAACAGCCAAAAATCCACGGTTCTGTCCAATGGTAATGGCAGTGCGCCCACTGCTGTCAGCATTGATAATGCACCCACCAATTCCACCGGTCTCCATGCTGCTGCCGGCAGCAGTAATGCGGCCAGCTCCACCGCCACCTCTACCACCTGCCTTGCCACGACCACGCCCGCACCAAAGGTGATCCCGGTGGCTGCCCACCAGCAACCTCATCAGGCGCCAGTTATCACGTCGACGGCTTCGCATCATCATCATCACACGGACAGCAGTCAAGCTGATTTCGAGTCGTCACGCGAACCTCACCTGCACACAGACACCTCCAATATGCATTCGCCGCCGCCCAGGGATGCCTTGCTGCTGCAGCAGCATCCGCATTTGGCCCACAATCACACACAGGACAGCTTGCTGTCCTTGCGCATGCGCAACTACTCGGAATCCTCGCATGAGATTGAGCACAACAACAACTACAAGTACAAGAACCACATCAAGGAGCGCTTTGTGCACGAATTGCATGACGAGGAGACCAGCAGTGAGCCCTGTCCGGTGGGGGCACATCTCCAGAGCGATCACTCACACATGCAGGCCCTGTCCGAGCACTCAAAGGATGGCACTGAACCAGAGATTGCACCGATTATGGCCAAAAAACGTAAGCTAGCCGAGGCAGCGGCCAATGGGGAGCTGGCTTTAGATGTGGTGCAGCCGACTCCCACACGTCCCTTGATACTGGTACGTGGCGAAGACAAACCACCGGCTACGTTTAATTTCAGCGACATTAAGGATATCAAATCGGAGCTGCACAATAGCAACTCCAATTCTAGTCCTTTGCTGGCCAAGTTGAATGCGGCAGCCAGTGGAGCACAATTGGGTACGCCGAGCAGCACGACGGCACCACTACCACCCCGACACTCCTTCACTGTGCCCATCTTTGCTTTGCACGGACAAGGCAACTATTATGTGCCCCTCAATGTGGACTACAATGCTCTGTTGCCGTTCCTTAACGGGATGGATTTGCTGGAGAAGAGCTTCACAAGCATGCCGGTGGTGCATCCCATTAATATCAATGTCAACTTTATGCCCATGCCCAGTTCTTCGTCCGCTACGCTGCTGGCAGCGGCTGCCGCCAATCTCTTGAGGAAGCAACAACAACAGCAGCAGCAGCAACAGGCAGTGGTTAGTGCCGCAGCCAACGGATCCACAACCAGTGCCACCGTTGTCGGTGGTGTAAGCTCTAACCAGGCCAAGCTGGAGCAGACCGTCAGCAACCGCTGGTAAAGGGGGGAGGAGATGGAACAACTCTACCTCACACACAACGCCTGAGAATATTTTTCTATTAACCAAACCAGAGACAGAATAGAACCGTCATTAATGAAGAAGCAACTATTTTGAAGCAAACCTAAAACTAAAGTCATGATGCCAAGAGCCAATTCCCACGTATAACAGATCCTGAAAGGATCTTAAAAACAAAACCGAAAACTAAATGTGAATTGTAAAATGTATTTTTTTAGGAATTGTAACGTTTTTTGCAAATTAATTTAAGTGTTGTGGTTTCAAATCAGGTAGTCGATATAGCTAAACTAAATGGATCCGTGATACGAGATCATTTTAAGCCACTAGTCAAAGGATCTAGAGTTGGGCCATATAGGTCTCAAAGTCATGAAAAGATACTGTACAACAAAGGGGAGAAAAGCAAAACACGTATCCCCTCCCCACACACATTTTACAGACTCGTCGTGTACATAAGTTTGGCAACAAAATTATTAACAGTTACCTGCTTAAGTTAAAGTTTTAGTAACAAATTATCTTTATTTAGGTACGTTAGGTCGTTGGAGGAATTACCCACAACAAAAAACTTATCGAAAACATTTCTATAACATAAAAAACCGGCACCAATTTTCATTTTCGAAATGCGGCCCTCTAAAGTGTAAGTGTTCCTTCTTGTTATCAAGCAACAGTACACAAACAAATTTGTGTACAAATCAAAATTATTGTATTGTAAAAAGAAAAAAAATATCGAAAAAAAAAATGTAACTTTATGTTTAACAGTTGTTGCGTTTAAACTAAAAGTTTATAGCACAAAATTATGAATGTTTTTTATGACCCTTATTAATGTGTACGATGATTATTTTTACACTACGGTACTGTTAATTACTACTGATATGTTATTGTTTAATATATTTTATATATGTGTATATTGTATGTATACGGATGTGTAATAAATTTGAGAAAAGAAAAAGTGCATCATTCTATAATAAGGTACTGGGTGGAAAGCAGGGTAATCGATCATTTCCAAAATATCAAAATCGACAAATTCGAAAATCATTCGATATCTCCATAAATCCTTATCTCTTAACGCCTTCTAAAGTCGCTGAAAATTTCTTTTATTATTTATCATTACAAAGCGTCGACCAAACAAGGCTGTCAACAAAAGTATTAATCTATCTCTATATATAGATTGAAATATTGTCAACCCATAGCCAAAACTGCTTATCGTAGAGATCAAAGATTTGGCATAGAGCTTCGTTAAGTTATGCAGGCGCGTACTAAGAAAGAAAATTTGGAAAATTTGTCCGCGAGGTGGGTAAAAAGGCGAAAGAAAAGTTTGTATGGGCCACAGCCATTTGGCGCAGTATTGGGCCACAGGCAGTATTGTTGACAAAGCTGTTTTGCTAAGAGCGCGATAGAGAGTGAGCATGAGAGAGAACGACTCTCACAACCCAGCGGACCAACAAACGAGCATTTTGCTAGACTATCGCAAAATGCTCACAAACGAGCTCGCAAGTAAGCAAAGAACGGGAGGAATATTTATTTATCGCATAGCACTCGCATACGAGCTTTCCAGCGAGAGCTTAGCGATAGAAATTCGAGAAATTCGAGGCCGTGCTCGTACATGACGGAAGCAGAGTAACAGCTGGCTCGTGTCTTCCAAAATCCAAAGCAGCAAAACTTTGTTCAATATGCGCGGGAGGGATTGGCGAGACTGCAGAAATTTGACAAACAAAAAATATCAACTATTAATATATATACAGGGTTGCCCATATTCGACGGACCCATCTGGCAACGCCATAACTTTTGACAGAGATGTCAGATCGCTTAATGACATACCGCGTTTGAAGCGTCAGTCCAAGCAGATTTTTACCATGGAACAAAACACGCCACGCGAGCGCTCTGAAATAGTTGAAATTTACATTCAACAGAACAAGTCAATTGTGAAAACTCAGCGTGCTTTTAAAAAATTAAAAAATTAAGCCCATTTCACATTGAATGGGACCGTAAATAAGCAAAACGGTCATTGGGCCGTTTTTCTTCCAAAATGAAAATGGCCATGCTGTTACCATCAACCAGGAGCGTTATCGCGACATGATGACCAATTTTGTGATGCCAATTATTCGTCGAAAGCGTATGAGGCAGTTCTGGTTTCAACAAGACGGCGCTCCACCGCACACAAGTCGCATAACAATCGATTTTCTGAAGAAATTGTTTCCGGGCCGTTTGATGTCGAAAAGTGGTGATTTGGACTGGCCACCGCGTTCGCCCGATTTGACGCCGCCTGACTTCTTCTTGTGGGGATATTTGAAGTCAAAGGTTTACGTTAACAAGCCAAGGACCGTAGAAGAGCTCAAAGACAACATTCGTGAAGAAATAGCCGCTATTCCGGCCGAAATGTTGGCGAAATCGATGGAAAATGCTGCAAAAAGGGCACAATACGCCATCAACGCCAGAGGCGGCCATTTGAGAGATATCATATTCAAAATTGATGTAAACAAGTCTACTTGGAACAAATTAAATAATTGAGATTGCTAACCGCCAAATTTTTATTTTTCTTTGATTTTTAAAAAAAAACATGGGTCCGTCGAATATGGGCCCTGTAGTTAGTTATAGTTTCTTTTGGCCAAATAAGTGAGTTATCTTCATCATTTTTAGAATGTCAAAGTAATTATAAAAACTGCCAAAGAAGAGCATTAAAATAAATTAATAAAAAACGCAACTTTTTGTGGGAAACAATATGGGAATGTAACAAGTAAAAGTTTCGCAAACGCTATTTCTTGCGAGTCTTTTGCGATACTATTTTGATATTGCTACAGGCTCAGAAGTAATATACTTTCTAAGTATATTTGAAATCAAAAACGTATCACAGTTAATATTGTATTCAACTTGCTAGAAATATTACAAAAGTACAGCAATACGCTTGCTAAACCTATATCATGCGACTATCGTAAACGATACTTTCACTGCCACAAACTGAACGACACATGAATCAAATTTCTATCTTTTCCTGATCCGTTTGCGAGAGTTTGGGCGGGTTAAATATCGCAATTCACTCATTTGCGATATCGTTTGAGAGCGTTTGGTCCGCTGGGAAATTAGTTAAGTGCTGTGTACGTGTGTTGTGTGTTTTTTTTTTACAAACAACAAAAAAAAAACACAAATAGAGAATAACCTCATCCAATTGAATTGAATCCTATAACCCTAACACATATGGGGGTTTCACAGAAATCTCTAGATTTTGGCCTAGGTTGGTTTGCAAAACGCTGGCAGAAACGCGTCGGTGTCCCAGAACTTTAAGAGATTTAATTTCCTAGTTGAAAATCGAGTTGGAAGGTTTGTGTCCATAAAAAAATTTCCCATCTTCAATTTATGAGTTAATTTGATGTTTAAATGAATTTTTTTCGATTGTGTTATATGTTTTACTACTGTGGGCAAAAAGTAGTCGGAATTTGTTTATAAATCAAAAAATCTTTATTTATTCTTCCAAATCAATTTCATCACCTTCAAAGTAATCCCCTCCCGATACAATGCACTTATGCCAACGTTTTTTCCAGTCCTCGATGCATGCCAAAAAATCACTTTCAGGTATGGCCTTCAGAGCGCGTGGCGATTCACGTTTAATCTCTTCAATGGACTCGAAACAGTGTGCTCGGAGTGGTCTTTTGAGTTTAGAGAATAGCCAGAAGTCACACGGAGCTAAATCAGGCGAATACGGTGGTTGCGGAACGACGATAGTGTTGCTTTTGGCCAAATGATCGCGAATAACGTGCGCACTGCGCAGTGTGAGATGGCGCATTATCCTGGTGCAAAAGCCAAGAGTTTTCGGCCCATAAATCTGGCCTCTTTTTGCGAATAGCTTCACGCAAACGACGCATAACACTTAAATAATATTCCTTGTTTACAGTTTGGCCCAGCGGAAGGAAGTCATAATGCACGACACCACGATAATCGAAGAAAACAGTCAGCATGACCTTGATTTTGGCGTGATTTTTCGGCCTTCTTTAAACCATTTGTACCAGTCAAATGATGTTGATTTTGGCAGAGCTTGGTCGCCGTAAGCCTTCTGCAACATTCTCAACGTTTCCGCAGCGATAATTCCATTCAGGAAGCAAAATTTAATTGCACTTCTTTGTTGAATAATTTCAGACATTTCAAAAATCGCCGAAACCACTTTTTGCGTGTCACAAAACCAAGCGTAACTCAAAAACTAATGAATATTTTACATGAAATTTGACATGTAAGTCGTGACAGTGCTGCCAACTAAAAAAAAAATATTCGGGCGAAAATATTAGCCCGCGTGATTTAAATCGACAAATTCAGACTACTTTTTGCCCACCGTAGTATGGTGCATTTTTAAATTATAATTTAAATTTAAGTCAAATTGTCCAAAAATAAAATGCAAAATTTAAAAAAAATTTTGCGCCAATCTTAAAATGAATCGTGGCAACCCTTAGCGCCTGTTCGTATTCAGGGGCGCCACCATATGTAGAGGGCGCCAGCTGAAGTTGAATAATGAGTTGGTCTGTCAACATTCGGTTGGTATTGCAAACAAATATTGAAACTTGATTCATTTAATTCAACCTATTCATAAAAATAATTTTGCTTACATTTCCAAAATAAAATTTGCTTATCAAAATAGTTTGTGTGGTGAATTGAGCTAAATCTCCCAACAAAACAGGAGAGATTTGAAACCAACTAAAAGACCAAGAATTGGTTATGGGTTGGAATTTGTTTGGAAGAGATTTCTGTGACACTGCTGATAGCTAGCATTTAACAAAATATTTACCGTATTCCAAAATAAAGACGTTAAAATTTCACTAAGCTACAAAATTAAATTCAGCAAATTCCCAAGAAATCAGTCCGGAAATACGGCATTGTGATTAATGTAAAAGTTTTGTCAAAATTATTTCCCAAGTAATTAGTCATAGTTCCCGCTTATCATTGTTTAGATAGCAAATACTGCCAGTAAAATTATACAAGTCACTATTTGAGGGATGAGCGTTCGAGAAAATTGTTCTTATGTTCTAATCAGGACTGCAATCCGGTACGGAGTTGAACCGCTCCGGAGTTGGAGTCTCCGTCATTTTTGGTAAGCCCGAACCGAACCTAAACCGGAGCAGAACAAAGTTTTCTCTCCGAACCTGAACCCGAACCGGAGTAAAAAAACTCAAAAAGGGTTCGGTTAAAAATGTGTTTCTACTACATTTTTTGTAGTATCTATAAATTTCAAATACACGTTAATTATACACATTTTGGAAAATTCCACCCGGAAAAGCGTCGGAAAAGTTTGTATGGGAAAAATGTATTTTTCATCCGATTGGCTTCAAACTCTGTTTGTAAGGATAGAATACGAAATAGTTTGAAATGTGATTTTCTGAAGTTGGAAAATTTGACCTGACGGTCGGAAAATTCTGCATGCAAAATAACTATTTTTCATCCGATTGGCTTGAAACTGGATTTGTAAGGACAGAATAGGAAATAGTTTGAAATGTAATTTTCCGATGATGGAAAATTTGACTCAATGGTCGGAAGTGGGTGGTAAGTGGTTGTGAAGTGGGTGGAACGTGGCTGGAAGGGGTAGGGATGTGGGAGGGATGTGGGTGGGATGTGGGTGGTATGCAGATGGGAAGTGGGTGGGATGTAGGTCGGAATTAGACGGGATGTGGGCGGGAAGTGGGAAGGATGTGGGTGGGATGTAGATGGGATGATGTCGGGAAGTGGGTGGGACGTGGATGGTAAGTGGGTGGAATGTGTGTGATACGTGTTCTATACTGTTGAAGGCGCAGCGAAGCGCGACGGGTTATATGCTAGTATTATATAGAAAAGACTCTTAACTTCCATTTGGGCGCGCACACTTGCAACTGAAAGATAAACTGATAACTGAGCATGATATTTAAGTAGGGCAGCACGCCGATATAAACAAACATGCTTGATTGATTCCGCAATGCTGAGCTTACAACTGAATTTTAAAGATTAAACCAGTTCGTGTATTTGTCAAGGTCAGCCTTAATTTCTGCCGTCAGTTCATCATTCAGGCACATGTGTGCGCGCGCCCTTAATGATTAAAATGTTGAAGAAATTTCCAATTTAATGTTGTCCGAATTAGTGATAAAACAAAATAATTCCTAAACCCCGGTTCGAACCTGAACCTTGGTTCAGCGACCTTCTGAACCCGCATTGTGAACCCGAACCCAAACATATTAGGGGGTTCGAGCCCCGGGGTGAACCACTTCCAATATTTAGGAGGTTTGCAGCCCTGGTTCTAATACTCGGCGTTTTTCAAAAACATGTTCTTTTTTCATAAAATTGTTTGATATTAAAAGGTGTTTGTTGATTCTAATTCTGTAACAAGTATGAATAGGGGAGACTGTCCGGTTGTGGACACGCTCTGGTTGTGGACACCCCAGTCTAGTTTTTGACAGGTAACAGATGTAGCCAAACTGAGTAATGTCAAACTTGTAGTTTGACAGTACACATAATCTGAGCCAATACCGAAGTGTAAACACGCATTTGGTTTTCGCGTGGTTTTATCGTTAAACATTTTTCGAGTTTCTATTTTTTTTCTGATTCCACATGGCGTTAAATCGAAGCAAAACATTGAAAATATGATTTGAGTTTTTTTTTTAATTTGAACACAATTGGCACCGGTTGTGGACACCCTCGTTTTTTGTGTTTAAAGCGTGTGTTAGGCCATAAAAATGTCAAATATCGTTGTTTATGTAAGTGTATCATTTTTTAACAGCATTTTTGTGAATTTTTGTGTATTTTTAGCCATGTCAACACCAAAAAAATCGTCCGATTCAACAAAAATCAATTTTAATGAACTGGTCGATGCCATTAAGCAATGCCTCATCGATAAGAAGGCCGACAAAGCTACAGCCAAGAAATATTGGCTTCCTTCTATGGGCTTGAAATCCGAAACATTGCCGGTTTGGTGTGCAGGACACTCGACTTCAGTCGGTTTCGTAAGCCCGGTATTGTTCCGTTTGACCCTGATGCTTTCTCCGAAGCTGACTTCATTAAGGCTGTCGAACGAAATGCATTAGAAGTCGCCACAGAAGCTGATCTTGATGAAGACAATCAGCGTCCTATCATCGTTTCCGCCGATCCCAATTTTGGGCGAGAAGAAGAGGTGTTAACCTCCCCCGAACCATCCACTTCACGAGCGTCTTCGGCTAGCCGCTTATCACTGTTGGATGAAAATGGGTCGGTGCAAGGAACTTCTCCGAAAAAGCCATCGAAACGCGGACGCAAGCCAATGCAAGCCACTGTTCCCCGGAAAGCGTCGAGGTTTTGCGCGAGAAGGCAAAAATATCAGCTGAGCGCGCAGCCAAGCGTGATCGAGTCGCCGAAGAAACCCCCAAAAGTGGCCGGCCAGGAAAACGACAGGCAACACCACCATCCAAGCCGTCGGCCAAACGCGGTGCCAAGAAAAAAGCGTCTTCGTCACCGGAAGAAGACTTCTGTTTGATTTGTTTGGCGCCCTTGCCAAAAAAACTGACCGCTGCAAATTCGATCAATTGCGATGTTTGCGATCGTCCTGTGTGAATTACGCTGGCATGACGGCCAGCTATTTCACATGCAAAAATTGCATTTCGGAATAATTTTTTTCATTTTGTAACTGGCTAATTTTTGCCCTGAAGGACATTATTTTTGTTCTTTTTGCCACTGAAGGCTTCTTAAATAAATAAACGTTCTTTTTTCATCAATTCATGCCCATTTTACTTCATATTTTTCCATTTCTAGCGGTTTTACAAGGGTGTCCACAACCAGGTACAAAAAAAATTTTATCCAAAAATTATCACTTCATATACATGGCTGCTAATTTTTTTCCATTTGTCTAAAACAATAGGTTGCTTCAGATGAAAGTTAGCTAGAGTCTCTAGCTTTACAATGATGTTCATATCACCGCATAATAATGACTTGGAAAAAAGTTATTAGTGAAAAACGCAAGTATGTCCACAACCGGAGACTCTTCCCTACTGTTTTTTTTTCCTTATATGTACCGAAGTTTTCCAGAAATCTCTAAAGATTTTAGAGCTAGTTTTTGGAAACAATCAATCCAATAAAAAATAAAACGCTGACCCGCACAATAATTCTTTTGTATTGACCACCCTGTGTTGGTTACAAGTGACTGGAGGGCAAAAATATATATACAAAAATAGAGAGAAGTTAACTTCTGCTCGACCGATGTTTATATACGCTTGGAGCATGATATTTCGTGCGCGATAATCCGTGATCCGTGCGTGTTCGGGAGTGAGCCCAAGCCCAATATGTTAAAAAATTTATTTTACCTATAGAAAATGTTTCTGGAATTTTTGTTTATTTTATCTTGCTCTTCATAACATTAATAATAAAATCAGTTAAGAATAGGCTAGAGCTACATTCACTGCACTACATTGCCTTGTTTTTTAATCCAGAATTCAAATAACATTGTACTATTTGACAAAAAGTTTTGCTCACTAAAACAGGCCATCCACACACGAATGTGTTCGACGAACAAATTTGTTGAACAGCAAATTATTCGCCCACTAACCAGGCGAACAGCATGTTCTAAAATAAATCAACAAGTTAACATGAAAATATTACTTATAGAGTAAAGAATTTTTGAGATGTTTTTTTCAGATTTTTCGAAAGACGTTTAGAGGTCGCACAAGTCGAATTTCCCCAGAAAATTGAATTTTACTTCTATCTTGGTCAATAACCACGATTTTCTTAGTTTTCGAATCAACATTTTGAAGAAAAAATGTCCAAATTGTTGCCACAAAATTTAAATAATTAGTGCATATGGGTCATTCTTTTATAAACCGAACAGTTAATGCTATGATTAATTGCATTTTGTTGTGGATTAGGGTGACCAGAGTTTTGAAAGTATTTTATACCACAACCAAATTCAGCATTTCTATGGCAGCTATATGAAATAGACGTCCGATCTGTGTGATGTTGACATTTTTGAAAAGCTTGATATATATAAAGCCCACTTGCCAAGTTTCAGTCGTAGAGCTTTGAAACTGACTGAGTGGCAACGCATTCTTTAAGGGCAACTTTTTATTTGTTTATAACTTCAAAAATTCATAACTTTTAAACTATAAAAGTCTCCATCTTTTTGAAAACACCAAAATTTAAGTTACGTTTAGGACAATAAATTGTTTATGCTTAGAAGCTATATCATGGTGGTTAACACTGAGAAAAAATTATAAATAATTTTTAGCAACAATTACTTAATATTATTAAATAATTTAAAAATCTATAAAACTATTATTTGAGTAGCTACAGTAAAATACTTTTCACCAGTATCAATTTGATACCTGTCCGATAAACCAAACCTGAGATATCACGTTTTTAAAAAACCCTTTTTTTCCATTTTTCCGTTTTTGACGATTTTTGAAATTGTTTATAAAATTAACGAAAAATGTTTGTGCAAAATCGCAAATTACGTTTTGGTGGGCATGTCGAGATCTAATTTCGAATTTTTTTTTTTTATTAAAATGAAAAATAAAAAATTTTTTTAACTGTTCGGTTTATAAAAGAATGACCCATATGTTCAACTATTCGATGGGATGGCGCCAATAAATGTCCGACAAAACGGTTAATCGTTATAACTTGGTTACTTGCCAGTGTGAACGACCACATAAGTATATATACTGACAACGAGTGATCGATTAGCTTTCCTCCCGTCGTCTGTCCGTCGCCGTGTCCGTCGTTCACGCGAATATCCCTCATTTTGGAGCTATTGAGCGAACGCAAGTCTCACGCACGCCAACAACCACCGACGGGACTACTCTTGTAGCGCATACAAATGTTCGTTCGAAAATGGGTTTTTTGAGAAAAACTGGTTTGTACAATATTACCGCTCTCAAAACGGTATGGGTAATATGTTTTTTTAATTTGCGAAGTTTGGTCAAAGCTTGTAACGCGTTTTTTGTATTTTTCTCTATTGTTGATTTGTTTACTATCCTAGAAGCTTCACGCTTGGCGTGGACTACAAAAATTCTAGAACGGCAAAGAATATCTTGGAAACGGAAACTAAGATATGGCTTTGACTCGTAATCAGCATGAGTAGGCGGCACGCAGGAATTTCTTAAAGATGCTCAGGAAACTTTGCACTGTAGAACAGTGTAATGGGTCCATCCTCCAGACTTATTTTTGAGCTCATAATTCGGAACTCAGAAACCGGTATTTTGGCCCCTTTATCGGTAACAGCTTTTCGAAGCTCTTCAGTCGATTTGATCTTTCCTCCGCCAGCATAAACATAACGTGCAAGGTTATCATATATGTTTTCAATTGGATTCATGTACGGAGAACGCGAGGACCATCCTAAAAGCTTGATATTCTTCTCAGTAAACCACCCACGACCGGCCCTTGAAAAATTTAATTAACACTTCATCCAATATGTTTAAATATCCCTCTATATTTCTGCGACCTCTAATTTTGCATAAATTGTAAAGTGTACGATTGGCTATACAGCCCCAGAGGGCCAAGCCAAGCTTCTCTCAACCTCTTGGCGTATGTGCTTTTTAAATTTTTAGCACAAGAGAATGGGACACTACAGTTTATCGCCGAACCCGAACGGCAAAGTTTGACAATTTGCTTTTTCATGGCTAGATTATTTCACAGCTGGCGCCAATAGCTGGTGAAGGTTACCGGATGTGTAAACTTTTTGTTCCTTTCATACAGCAGTTTAGCACACTAACCGCTGCGCCAAACCGGCCACACGGTGTCCCGACCCAAAACAGCACAAAGCCGCCACTACAGTTTCGGGACGTCGAGATGCCTTCAGACGCCTATAAGTGGTGCCCTTAGTAATTAAAACCGTCTGGCCCATTCAAGTTAAACTTTTTCTCTCATCTGAGAAAGGCACATTTATCCACTCCTAGCTCCAAGACATTTGACGTTTCGCAATATCTGTTCAGCCGTTTCTTCAAGATTACAGGTCGCATGAATTCAGAAGGTTTCTTAAATTTAATGGATAAAGTCTTGCTGCCATACACATGTCAAAGGCCAGTCGTGAGTGGTTCAGTAAAAAAAAATTAAGCTTATACAATGGCCAGCGCATTCTCTGGACATGAATCCAATAGTGAACACGTGCCGTAAGCTTGCACGTCGTGTTTAGTTTGGTAAACGAAAGTTTAACTCAACTAAAGAGCTTTGAAAAGGTCTTATCAAGGAATGGTTCATATTACGGGATTCAGAGTTCGAAATAATGATTAGCTCCATCTGGTTAGATATTTTCAAGCTCATAAATAAGTCTGCAGGTTAAAGGCCTGTACTGAAAAGCGCGGAAAATTTCGCACGCCAAATTGCACTTTAGTGTGCCCATATATAAGACAATGGGGCGGCCCCAATGGGAAATCGCCACTGTAATCAGCTGTTATGTTTTGTTTACATAAAAAAATTGAAAGTGTTTATGCTGCGCAACAGGAACACAGATATTATATGATGATGCCGGTTAATGCGATCGCGTTGCCCCAAAATTTCGGTTCAAGGTGTTGGGCGAGGATCAAATTATTGCCCTTTTGAGACACATCTGTGACAACAAAGCCGATCTATTATATTTGGATGTTTGCCGTTCAGGCAATCGTTTGGTGAAGTTTGTACAAGAGATTGGCTAATCGGCCTACAGTGTGGGTCAGATGGAGCAGTTGGTGTAGTACATATTGCATCATACGGCCCTGACGGATGCCCAGATATGCGACAAGATGGGGGTGGTTAGTAACATTTTTGAGGGTTGATGCTAAGTTGACTGTCCATTTCTTTGCAGGAATTCTGCTATCGTCTGCAGGAAAACTGCTTAGAGTATCCGCATATCATTGATTTGTGCTGTGCCACCATTTTGGCTCTCAAGTTAAGCGCAACGCTTGAGATTGGAAAATATATTTTCAGTTTTCATAAAAAGTTTTTGTTGTATTTGCCGTAAATAAAAATCTTCCTTCTCGGGCTCACGTTTGACAGCCACGCCCACACCGCTGGAGCTGGCACTGCTGCCAACAGCAGTCGCATCGCTATCCAGCTCCATTATGGTCATTACCTGCTGTTTGTTTCGTGCCAACCGACCGAGACGATCGGAAGTTAGCTTTGGAGACTGTTTTTAGTACGGCCCTTCACTGTTATTTTTATATGGAGTGCATCATAAAAATGTATTTTCCGCACTTCATAGAACAGGCCTTAAATCCATTATTAATTGATTTTTTTAATTTCTAGTGAATAAAACTTGGTAGCGTCTTTATACAGTTATGAATATTATCTGTTTCAACACAATTTTGGAGAGTTTGATCATAATCGGATAAATATATCGTACGGCTGCCATATAACTGGCAGGGTATCCGCCTGCTATCATGCTTCGGTACAGACGAAGTAAGCTTTGCTTTCTTGTTATAAATAATATGCTTCCACATAATTCTGAAAAGTTTTAGTTTATCGCAAATATTGTAGCTTCTCTTATTTAATATTTTAAAGGTCTCAGTGGACCATTCTGCTGAAATGCCAATTCATATATGTAATGAATCACATAATGTTTGCTGATAAGTCTTAAGGAGTATGCAATATTCTTTAGCTGTTTCAGTTGCCTTTAATGATTCAAAGATTTCACATCGTTGCGGAAAATTATATCAAGTGTACAACATTTAAAAATAACCATATATGTTACATTTCTTTAGAATGAATTTATCAAAAATATCCTTTGCGCTACTGTGCGTGCTCATATCAAACGGATTAGCCGATATTCCGGATTGCGATTATAAGGACACAGTCGATCTAACAAATAAAACTCTTACGAATAGTTCATATGAGTATGACGGTCGGTTAATTCCCGCTAATCTAACAGGCGAATTTAAATACAAGATAATTGGAGGCCAAAACGTATCAGTGTCTCCGTATAAAAGAGGTTGTGTTTACAATTCTTCGGATTCGAACAGCCTGCAATATGAAACTGACATGGGATATAACGCATATAGTAATGACAACATTTCGATGCCATGTGGTCGATTAAGTCTAATGATTTTCACCCATCTCAAATTCCAGTCCAGTCAGTATCCATAGTTTTTATGATACTTGCCATTGTCATACATAAATTCTACCTCAAAATTCGCACCGTTCATGGAAAGTGCTGTACCCTCTACTTTTCGTGCCTAACCGTATGCTACTTGCTCAAAGTCCTGGATACTACCGGAGTACTTTTTTTTAAAATGAAGCTCTGTCGTGCTAATGGTAAGTATGTTCGTTAGTTCTACCAAGGGTCACTATATATATTGTAGGCTCGGACATTAAAAACAAAAGAGTTCTTCTCAGGAACCGAAAATAAGTCTTATTTTTCTATTTTTGATCTAAAAAATCATTGGTAAAGAATAATCGGACAAACGTTTGGAAAATACCAAAGGACTATACAAATCCTGCAAGATTTTTATCCAAGTAATTTTTAGAGAAAAAATCAATTTTTGAGAAGTGTATTTTGAGTTTTATTAATTACTCAAAAAATAATTTATTGATTTGAGGTTTTTATTTAAAGTTAAATATGAGTTTTATTTATAACTCAAAAAATAAACTCTGCCACGCCCCCTCCCGCCCCCGCAATTTGGAAAAAAGTCATATCTCCGATAGTTTTATAGATAGATGATTCGTACCTTCTAAAGATAGGTAGTCATTGGCAATATGTATCGATTTGCCAAAGAAATGATTAAGATCGGATGAGCGGTTCTCAAGTTATGAGAAACGAGAAGGCCAAGCTAACTTCGTCTTTGCCGAAGTTTTTATACCCTTGCAAATGTTTTAATACATCAGAGTTTAAGAACGCCAGCATAAAAACAAACAATTTTTCTCATTAAAACCCACTTTTCGACCGATAGTTCCTATGACAGCTATAAGATATAGTCATCCGATTTTGACCAATACTTCCAAATCTGTATAAAAGCGTTTAATATTAATAATCGGTGATGTGAGACACGTTAACATTAAAAACAAAAAAGTTTTTCTCCTTAAAACCCACTTTTCGACCGATAGTTCCTATGACAGCTATAAGATATAGTCATCCGATTTTGACCAATACTTCCAAATCTGTATAAAAGCGTTTAATATTAATAATCGGTGATGTGAGACACGTTAACATTAAAAACAAAAAAGTTTTTCTCATTAAAACCCACTTTTCGACCGATAGTTCCTATGACAGCTATAAGATATAGTCATCCGATTTTGACAAAAACTTCCTAATCTATGTGAAAGCGTAAAGTATTAATGATTGCTGAAGTGGGAGCCGTTAACATTAAAAACAAAAAAGTTTTTCTCACAAAGACCCACTTTTCAACCGATAGTTCCTATGGCAGCTATAAGATATAGTCATCCGATCCGGTCGGTTCCGACATATTTGCAGTGTGCAGTAAAAAGAAGACTCTGTGCAAAATTTCAGCTCGATAGCTTTAAAACTGAGAGACTAGTTCGCGTAGAAACAGACAGACAGGACAGACAGACGGACGGACAAAGCTCAATCGACTCAGCTCGTCGTCCTGATCAAGAATATATATAGTTTATAGGGTCGGAAATGAATATTTCTATGCGTTGCAAACTTCTGGGCAAAATTATAATACCCTTTGCAAGGGTATAAAAAGTGTAAAACAGACGCCTCCCACGCACACGCAAACAACACCGCATTTCATGCATCAAAGAGAGAGAAAAAAAACTTAGAGATGAGCACAGTGGCAGCGACGCATTCAGCATATACACCGGGTACAGAGTATGTTATAGTCGGGCTTGACCGACTTTCTCACTTGTTTTATCTTCGGCTCGCTTAGCCAAACGCCTCTCATACGCGTGTGCAGGGGAACGCTGTATTTGTTGTTCTAGCGCCTTTAAGGTCACCTCGGGAACCCTCGCGCTAATGCCAAAAGCGGCACCGCTGGCCAAAGCGGCACTTTTTGCCAATAAATATGAATACAATCACATCAAAGAATGTTCTACAGGAAATTAAAATTACTATTCAAAATTCCTTGAGAAATAACATATTTTCATTGAAAATTGAAACAGCCACAGCCACTAGACGCAATCGTGGTATTTTAGGAATAAATGCTCAATTTTTCGACGGCAATCAAATTTTGATCAAAACACTTGGCCTAATTGAGCTACAAAAAAGGCATGCAGCGAATAATCTTTCTTCAGAAATAGAGGATTTTATAAAAGAATTCGACATCGAGAAGAATCAAATTTGCTGTATAACTACTGATAATGGACGAAATATGATTAAAACAGTGGAGCTTTTAATGAAAGTATTGATTGCGAATTGAGCTATGACGAGGGCAACGATGAGCAGCCCAATGAGGAAAATCTATTAAATGGATTACGCTCATACTTTACAACTTGCTGTAAAAGACTTCATTCAAGATACCATCAGAGCCATTTTTTCATGATGCAAGTACATGCTCACTGCTTTCCAGCTATTTCATCAAAATTGAAGTGTCTTCCATTAGAAGATTCGGATGAATCTTCATTAATAAAGATTCGGATGAAGATCTTGGGGAAGACATGAAGACGGCAATTAGTGAATTTGACAACTATAAAACAAAACTAATAAGTCCGGATGGACTATTGGAAAGAAAAAAATTTTTAAATATCCCAATCTATACCGACAGGCTAAAGTTGTGCACAGCGTGGCAGCTACGCAAGTTAGTGTGAAGAGAGCATTTTCAGCTCTGTGATTGGTTCTTACTGATTTAAGGTGTAATTTGTGAGGAGAGTCTTTACAAATTGGTTATCAAGTAATTTTTTAAAAATTAAATTTAATCCTCAACACACTTTTGTGTGATTACTTAGTTAATTTCATCAAATCAGCTGAGCAAGTTGTTAACTGTCAAATTTACTAAATATTATTCACAATGCCGAATAAAAGCATTCATGAGAAAATAATGGATTTTAAAATTGATTCCGCCCTGCATCAAATTGAATATTTTGAAGGTATGAATGAAATTAATGGTGAAATTGTTTGTAAGGCTTTAAAAATTGCAGGTACGGAGTTCGATGAAAAAATTGACATCGTTTTGGATGAGCTTTTGGAGGATGCAATAGCTATAGTTTCTTGTTGCCGAGGCGACCAGCTGTATATACCGAAATCAATAGAATGGAGAATTAATGTGCTTGCTCATTTTGACGACGGGCGGTTCCAATCAACACTGTGTGTTAGCAAAATTCAGTTTTGATTGAAAAAGACACCGTATTTCACTGCAATTTCGTGTTGATTTACAACTTGCCATTGTGCTGTTTCGATTGGGCTCTTCTGAAGAAAATAGTTCCACGCGAAGGCTGGCATCCATGTTTGGAGTTGGAGATGGCGGAACTCTTTTGAAAATAATCCAAAGGGTTTTTATGGCCATATTAAGGAACAGTTCGCAAATCATTTTTTTACTCCGTTAAATTGCAGGTTATTTGTGATCGAAGTCTTCGTATACGGCACGCTGTAGTAGGCAACCCTGGGAGTTCCCATGATTCAAAAATTTATAAAAACTGCAATATTGGGAAACATATGGATCAGTTCTTAATTTCTTAATAACGCCATACCGGAGTAATTCAATACTCATGACAGCAGAAAAGCGAGCTCGTTTTAACAGCCACCACAGTCAATATCGGGTTCTCATCGAAAACTGTTTTGGAATGCTAAAAGAAAAGTTTAGTAGCTTAAAAGAAATGCGCGTGCGCATTAAAGACAATATCCTCATTGAAGACAGTGCTGGCGAAACGACTTATGAAGCTTCTAAAATAGATGAGGATGACGATCACACAGAGTTCATGGAATCAGACAGACTATAGTTGATTTTTGAATAAAAATTGCTTTTATTTATTTTTGTATTTCAATTCCATTTCATATTTTTTAACACGCTCATCTTTCTCTTGTTCAAGTTTTTTTTATTTCGCGCAACTTTGATTTTCAAAATCTGCCAATTTGTCCATTGAAGTCGGCAGGCGCTTTCGTATAAGTTGACTTGCAAAACATGATGGCTCCTCTGAATTGCCAACAGGACCGGGGATTTCTAGTACGGACTCACAATTGGTGAATGATTCCTCATTAGACGCCACTAGTTCGGAATCTTCAAAATTTAGTGTTTCGTACACTCTCGTCTCCACCTGTTTGTCTTTGGTAAATATGTCTGACAGCAGATCGTATAAGGGACACATTTTTGTAATTTTTTCTGTAAAAAAAGAATTAGCTCTTGAAACATGTTAAATGTTAAAGATTTTACCACATATGCTTGACTCAGTGTCTCCAGACGGTCGTGATTGTGTCCACTGATTTGCCTTTTGAAATAAACTTTTTAGATGACGGACTTTGCACTTCATTTCCCTCAATTTTTGTCTCCTTGAGCAGATGGTTTTTAATAATAATAATGCATTTATCCATTACAATGCAAAGGTCAATTACCAAACACATACCTCATGATTTCTGTGTATTTGCATATAGTCCAAAACTTTTTTACATCTGTGTCTGACCACTTCTTTGTTTCATTTACGCGTCTGCTCTTACGCCCTTGGCTGTCCGTAGATGTCACTGAAATTATTCCATTAGCTTACGTTTATGGTTTGTTTTTTTTTTTTACTAACGTGTTCGTTTCTTGTTGTTTGTTGCAATGTGCACATAATTTGACAATGTCACCAACTTTAAAAATTCGGTATTATTCAGTATTTTTGGAAGCACTTTACAACGCGCTTTTAACACTAAAAATTATATATTAGCAGTTAATCATATGACCAGGGTCTGGGCTGGTGATGTCAGCTTATTTTCAGTACACTTTCTCAGTGCACTTTGTCTCAGTACACTTTGTTGTTGGAGATTTAATTTTTAAACAGATTACTTGATAACCAAGTTGACTTGAAAACCCTAATTGTTAGTAAAACTTAACCAGTCAAAGTAAATCTCATGACAGCACTGAAGAAGTGTAAAATAAGAGTCTGAATAATGGCGACGCTGAAGAAGTGTCACGTGCTGCATAAGTACAAGAATTAATGTTTGAAAATTTAAACATGTCAGCACTGAAGAAGAGTCACATGTTAATTCAAGCGAACTAAAGTAAAATTGAAAATGTTTTCTGTAAAGTGGCGCTGAGTAAGTGAAACTAAAGAAAAAATTCATTAAAAAGGAAACTTATGCAGGCACTGAGGAAGTGCCACGAACTTGTCTAATCACAGAGTAATAGTTCTTTAAATAACCACATTAAACTTTTATTTAAATTACTTAAGTATGTAGATTAAAAGATTTGGAAAAATTCCTTTTAATTTTCAAGATAAGAAACAAAATTTAAGAAAAAAAAAACCCAAAAAAATTTTATATCGTTTTTGAGCTGGAAATGTTTAAAATTATTCATTTGAGTTAGTTGAGCATCAAAACAAAGAAGTTTTTGATCTGCGCGAAGTTGAAGGCCATAGGGGAGCAGCTCATAGTGGATGATTCCCTGCCAATCCCACCAAACACACAGAAGAACCTTCCTGGCCGTCAATCCAGGCTTGGCCACCGTCTGGGCAGCTTCACCGCTTTTCGACCACGACCGTTTGCGCTTCACGTTGTCGTAAGTGACCCACTTTTCATCGACAGTCACCATCCGCTTCAAAAACGGGTCGATTTTGTTGCGATTCAGAAGCGATTCGCATGCATCCATACGGGCAAAAATGTTTTTTTGCGTCAAGTCGTGGGGCACCCATACATCGAGCATCTTTTTGAATCCAAGCTTCTTCAAATGGTTTATAACGGTTTGATGACTCATGCCCAGCTCTTGGCCGATGCTACGGCTGCTACTATGCCGGTCTCTTTCGATCAATTCAGCGATTTTATCGCAATTTTCGACGACAAGCCTTCCGGACCGTGGCGCATCTTCGATCACCTCTGCACCAGAACGAAATAGTGTTGGGTAAAGGTTGTTCATTTCACGGAACATGTTCACTTGTTCTTTTTTTCTAAGTGAGTCAACTCAGTCAAATCGCTCTTGTTCAGTTGTTCTTGTTCACTTGTTCTTATTCACTTGTTCTTGTTCAGTCGTTCTTGTTCAGTTGTTCTTGTTCACTTGTTCTTGTTCAGTCGTTCTTATTCACTTGTTCTTGTTCAGTCGTTCTTGTTCAGTTGTTCTTGCTCAGTTGTTCTTGCTCAGTTGTTCCTGTTCAGTTGTTCTTGTTCAGTTGTTGACTTGTTCAATTGTTTAGATGTTACGGCGCCGCCGATGTGAATTGAAATGAAAGTTATACTTATTTACAGAATTTAATATTCGTATCATATTTATAACAAAACAGGTACAAGGTTTGTATCTTTATTCATTGGGGGGGTAGGATGGTGTCACGACTAGATGTTTTGACACAAACTCTGCTTACATCGGAGCTCAACTGAAAATAAAGAAGAAAAAATTTAAATGTTATTATAAAGCAAGCTTTGAAAAGTAATTGGGAAATACCTTTCTGAATATGCTTATAAATTGTTATGTAAAAACATAAGATTTTCCACTGTGCTAGGTTTTAAAAGCGTTCGCCTTTTTTCGAACAGTTTCGCCAGCGCTTGAAAAAATGCGCTCGCAAGGTACAGATGTAGCCACTAGACAAAGTCGCTGAAGCATGTACATGTATAGAAGAGGATACTGTAGCTTGCGCTGCTCCCACCATTTTAACGGATCTTCCTTAAGGCCGATGTAATCTTCCGAAAGATATTGATCAATTTCTCTTGAAGCTGCAAAAGAGTTGTTTGTGGGCTTCCTGACTATATTAAATCGTTGATAGAAGTCAGTCCACACGTCGTCTTCATTTGAAATGGACGGATTAGTTGCTTCAGTTGCTTCAGGCGTATCGTTGGCAGGATGCATCAACATAACTTTTTCTTTTATATTAGCAACTGATATTTTAAACGAGTCCTCCGACTCGAATACGCAACCTTTAAATCTAGGGTCAAGAATAGTGCTCTCAGCATATATAGCGTTGGTTTCCAAGTGTGCAAAGCGGGTATCCATCTCTTTAATTAAAACATTTACGAGTTTCGCCAAAGACTCGTTTGTATGATCCAGATTGATTCTTCCCATCCGTTTTTGGAGAACGTCTGCCAACACAATAACTTTAGATAAAGTTACGTTTTTTTCAGCGCAGATCTCGCTGGTGATTTGGTAAAATGGTTTCAGTGCTGGTAATAAGCCCTCAATTACTTCCCACTCCTCGGTTGTTAATACCAAATCGGGACGTAGAATTGACACAGCTACCATAACTGCTTCCTTTAAAACGACAAGGCGGTCAAACATTTTATACGTTGAGTTCCAACGTGTAGTCACATCCTGGCACAACTTTAAATCTGGTAGGTTCAGCTGAACTTGCGTACTCTTAAGTTTTTTAAGGGCAACCGTACTTCGGTTAAAGAACTCCACAATCGCTTTGGCTTTAAAGCGGACAAAGTTAATCTGCTCCAAACCTCTTTGAACGATAAGGTTCAACGTATGCGCAAAGCACGGAATATGGGGCCAATTTCCTAGCTTTATGGCTGCCCTTATATTAGACGCGTTGTCTGAAGCTATAGCTGCCACTTTGTTTTCGATGTTCCAATCGGCGATGGTTTTTTTCAAAAAATTACAAAGATTGATGGCTGTATGCTTCTCGTCAAACGCCGCACATGCAAGCATTTAAGATGTGAGCGCCGACGACTCTTTTTCAATAAAATGTGCAGTTACAGCCAAGTAACTTTCATTTGTAAGTGAAGTCCAGCCGTCAGTTGTCAAACATACTGCAGTTGCCAAACTTAGTTTGCTCGTCATATTAGCCATCTGCTCGTCGCGTATTTTTGGCAACAGTGTTCTTGAAATTGTTTTTCGAGTTGGCAACTTATATCCTGGGCAGTGCGAGACATCTTCGATCAGCTTCCTAAAATCTGGCTCGTCCACAATTCTCAAGGCGTGGTTTCCTTTGGCGATCATTCGAGCCAATTGACGGTCAATTTGCTGGCTCCGATTTGCAGGTGCTGGCTTATACACAAAGCTTGTAATCCTTTGTTGGCTTATAACACCGAATTGCTCGACATTTTCCACAAGGGCAGAATTGTCATTGTTGTTGTTCTGCCGGACAACTGGTTCCACTGCTGCGGGGTGCTTGCATTTAAGATGCCGACTTAGATTGCTTTGTGATTTGCAACTTAAAATAACGCTGCAATATTTACATTTCGCCGTTTTATTATCCGATTCGGTGAAATGATTCCAAATATCGCTTTGCTTTCTGATTAATGACATTCTGACTAAAAAAAGCGGACGTGATTGCCACACTTAAAGGTTGCTTAATACAGAGTTGCCATAAATTGACAACAAATAGTGAACTAATTCATCAGTCAGGTCACACTGAACAGTTCACTGAACTAGATACTGAACAGATGTCAGGGTACAGCACACAGAGCAACACACAGAGAAAGACAAAACTGAACAGCTCACAGAGCGAGACAGACAGAACAACTCTCAGAGCAAGAGACAGACTGAACAGTTAACAGAGCAAGACAGAACAATTCTCTGAGCAAAAGAACAACAGAGCAAGAACAGAACAAAAGAACAACAGAGCAAGAACAGAGCAAAAGAACAACAGAGCAAGAACAAAGCCAAAGAACAACTCAAGAACAAATCAGAGCAAGGCAGAGTGAACGAGATGGACTGAACAAGACTCGCTGAACAAAAATGAACAATTGAAGAAGAACATGTTCGCTCGCTCAGTTTAAAGAACAACTCAATTTTGTTCACTCACTCATGAGCAACCCAACACTACTCATTTCATACAACGAAAATGGACACAAAAATTTCTTAGCGACAGGCCCCAGGCCTGTTAGCGGCGGGCCCCGTCGCTCTCTCGCGGCTCTCTCTCTCTTCGCTCTCTCATTCTTATGACGCACACTGATTGCGAGAGTTCGCTCGTTCAGTCGCAGAGTGGCGCATCTTCAAGCAGGTTGCTCTGCGCTTGAATATGCGCTTTATATGTATGCGTGTTCATGCATTCACGTACACGGGTGCATGTATGCGATCATTTCATTTCGACCCAGCAAGAATATTTGGTCTTTTGGTACTTTTCATACTAGGTACCCTAACAATATGGGCATATTCACTATTGGGTTAATGGTAAAAATAAGAATGTTATATGTTATAATATATTTCTTAATGTTTCAGCATACATTTCATATTTGTTTACAAATTCAAATCAGTGGCAGCAGTGAAATGTTTTGCATATATGTATGTATTCGAATGAATAAAAATTCATCTACTGAGATAGGAACAGGGCATATTGCAGTCGGTGTCACTTTAAACACCGACTGCTCTTATGTGGTTGAGAAATCAAGTCAGCTGTTATTGTTGTTATGCGAGCGGATGGTGCCTGCATACCCTACCGACGAATGCTTTTTAGGGGAGCGGGAGCGGGCAGAAACAAAAACAGCTGATTGGCTTTGTTTTGTTTACATTTTTTATTGATATTTTTTTCCGGACACTTGTTATGAATTTGGTTTATTGTTGTTATTTAATGATCTAGTTGTATATATTTGTATGTATGTTTGTTTCTTTTAATATTTTCTTTATTTAAAAGTCGCCGCTCGAATTAGTTACCGATAAATATACACACATATACATATATTCACCTGTGTGGAACAATATACAAATCTTCATTTTTTATTTAAATAATATTTTAATGAAAATAATTTAATAATTTTAATTGTTCCAATATTTGTTAATATTGTTGTAAGCACAGGTGTATGTAAGTAATATATGTATTTTAATCGGTATCCAGGGAACACCACGAGGAGGCCATTGCAATTGCAATGGAGTCTTTAATGAAGACTTACGAGTCGACTTGAGATTCCAAAATGCTTTGAAAATCTCCTTGTTCCCCACCTACCTAATAATACCACCTATACATACAAAAAAAAAATGAGACATTTTATAAGAAACTTATTACTGTTTGCCTCCTCGTGGTGTTCCCTGGATACCGATTAAAATACATATATTACTTACATACACCTGTGCTTACAACAATATTAACAAATATTGGAACAATTAAAATTATTAAATTATTTTCATTAAAATATTATTTAAATAAAAAATGAAGATTTGTATATTGTTCCACACAGGTGAATATATGTATATGTGTGTATATTTATCGGTAACTAATTCGAGCGGCGACTTTTAAATAAAGAAAATATTAAAAGAAACAAACATACATACAAATATATACAACTAGATCATTAAATAACAACAATAAACCAAATTCATAACAAGTGTCCGGAAAAAAATATCAATAAAAAATGTAAACAAAACAAAGCCAATCAGCTGTTTTTGTTTCTGCCCGCTCCCGCTCCCCTAAAAAGCATTCGTCGGTAGGGTATGCAGGCACCATCCGCTCGCATAACAACAATAACAGCTGACTTGATTTCTCAACCACATAAGAGCAGTCGGTGTTTAAAGTGACACCGACTGCAATATGCCCTGTTCCTATCTCAGTAGATGAATTTTTATTCATTCGAATACATACATATATGCAAAACATTTCACTGCTGCCACTGATTTGAATTTGTAAACAAATATGAAATGTATGCTGAAACATTAAGAAATATATTATAACATATAACATTCTTATTTTTACCATTAACCCAATAGTGAATATGCCCATATTGTTAGGGTACCTAGTATGAAAAGTACCAAAAGACCAAATATTCTTGCTGGGTCGAAATGAAATGATCGCACACATGCACCCGTGTACGTGAATGCATGAACACGCATACATATAAAGCGCATATTCAAGCGCAGAGCAACCTGCTTGAAGATGCGCCACTCTGCGACTGAACGAGCGAACTCTCGCAATCAGTGTGCGTCATAAGAATGAGAGAGCGAAGAGAGAGAGAGAGCCGCGAGAGAGCGACGGGGCCCGCCGCTAACAGGACTAAAAAACAAACAACAATAAATCAAACACGTGTTAGCGCGTGAAATAGGAGCTTTAAAAACTTTTACCTTAAACCAACCCCACGGAAAAAAAAAAAAAAACCCCCGACAAAACAAAATTGCGGAAGACCCAAGACTTTTTTGACAACCTTATATTTTGAAGGAATTGATTTTAATTTATCAATTAAGCCCAAAAAATAATTTCTTCTCCAGTTTTTTTTATTTAAATTCTTCGTTTTGGTATACCTTTCATAAATCAAAAGGAAATATGAGTCTATGTGCCATGGGGACGGAGATATTTGAAATTGAGTTTTATTTTTTTTTTTGATAATAAAACTCAAGCAATAAGATTTATTTTTTGAGTAATAAATAAAACTCATAACATAAGACTTATTTTAGAGTAATAAATAAAACTCAAAACTTATTTTTCGAGGAGTAAATAAAAATCAAAAAATAATGCCTACTTCTTGAAAATAATAAAAAAAATTAAAAATAAGCATCGATTTTCAATTTTAAATAAAAACCTCAAATCAATAAATTATTATTATGGCAGCTATATGCTATAGTCATCGGATTTGGATCAAACTTGACAGAATTGTATTGATCAGTTACAGCACTGAAAACAAGCAAAGTTTTCGTACTAAGACTTTTTTTCAGACCTATCTTTTGTATGGACGGACGGACAGATTATCAAAAGAGATAAATTGAAAATTATAAGAAGCATATGTCAAGCCTAATGAAAATATATTCAGTCGAAGAAGTTTACTCAATATTAACATTGGAAATCAAAGCCATAGGAACCACTTACAGAGTATTTTGAAGACGGGGCACTCGACTGCAACACTCTTACTTGTTTTTAATGAAAAAGTAAGTTCATACGGCCTTTCCTTGATTCGTAAGTTTATGGCCTTGGTGGGCACAGAATTTGCAATTGTGAGCACTGCAACAACATCTACAACAAACACAACTTCTGAAGTCATAAATTAAAGGAAAATGAACACATTTATTACTCTGTGCGTCACGACAAAAAATCTGTGTTTTTGTTGTTTCTTTCAACGAGAAAAAAAAATTATACACTAAGAGAAATTTTTGAGTGAATTTATTTATTCGTTTATTAGTTTTTCAAAATCTACTTTTTCTTTACTAATTGATGTTCGCAGTAAATCAGATAGACTTATATCACTTAATTTATTCCTATAAGCATTTTTAATATGTTTTATATGCGAAAATATATACATCATTTATCATGTAATAAAAATCAAATCACATCAAAACAAACCATACTTTTTTACACAGTGTAGTGTTTGACAGTCAAAGCTCGAGCGTTTGCTGTGTGTTTGTTGTTTTGTTTTATTGGGGGTCATAAATTAATTGCTCGCAGCGTCAAAAGTTGTTGTTGTATCAACGCTAGGCAAAATAACGGATTGAGTAGTCTGAGTAGCGTGAGCAAAGGGATGCCCACCAAGGGTTTATGGTGTATATTTAAAGTTAAAAAAATAAGTTAAGAAACCTATGTTTCAACGGGCAAAAGATTTTGATAAGTTTTCTATAACTGTTCCATCCCAACTAGCATTTAAATGATCATTTTGACAAGAATCACCATGGCGAGTCTTGTTCGAGCCCTTTTGATATTTAAAAATAAAATAAATTCGGAAAAGATCTATGCATTTGCTCAAAAAGTGCCCCATGAAATAAAAAAACGACTCCAAAAATAGTCCCAAATGACCCGAAAATGATTAAAAAACGGGGTATAATAGACACTTCAAGAAAATTCGCGGGTAGGATACCATTTTCTCCCGACAAAAGTATCATTTACGATCAGAAAACTAGCGCATTATTTATTCTAATTAGACTGAGGACTCGGAAAAGACTCGAATTGGAACAGAAAATTCATAAAATGCTGTCTGGAAAATTCGGAAATATGTTGACAAATTTTAAATATTGACAACCCAACATGCATGCAGCACTGATTACACTGTTAAAATTTTGATGTAGTTTAAGGAAATTGGGTAATTTTTTGTCTAAACTTTGTGGTCCCGTCGCGCCCATTAAAACGTAAATTTATTTTTCTTTGTTTGAAATTTTATTAACTATAATACGAAAGGAAGCCGTTAAGGGGGCGAACTCTCTCAAATTCCATTTTTGCTTTAAAAAAATTTATATCCAGAGTGGTGTTTGAAGGAACTTCACGATATTCCTGAATTGTTCCAAACTTTCGCTCATTGACCGAACTGCTTGTGGTTCTTCCAAGTCAAACCACATTCAATTAAAATAGTGACTCTCATATTGACTATTGTTTTTAAGCGAACGAAACGCATTAACATGACTTAATTTTAGGTTACATTGGCTATTTTGCCCTAATGACCGCATTTCTTTGGTTATGCATCATAAGTTATGATTTATATGTGGGAACCACCCGACGACTGGGTTCACTTCAAAATGAAGGCAAAAGAAGATTTTTCATCTATAACTGCATCGCTTGGATCACTGGGACTTTACTCACTATAATTATAGTGCTAATCGATGAGATTGAACAAACATTTAGTGAACTCTATTATGAACAAGCGGTGCATTGGTTCACACCAAATGTCGGTTTGTTTGGATGCTGGATCAGCAGTAAGTAAATGTTAATTATCAAGTTTTATTCATTGATACTATTTCCCTATTCAGCTGATAGATCTAATAATAATTGGGCGTCGTTATTCTATTTTTATGGACCGATCTGTATATTAATACTTTTTAATATCATTCTGTTCATTTTAACGACGAGATACGTTTATTTCGAGAATCGGAAAAACAAAAGTGTTTTGAAAAACATTGGAACACAATCAAACCAAAGCAATCAAGTCAGGTAAGTCGCTTATTACGTATACCCGTTGCTGGTGAAGCTAATATGTATGTAAAAGGCAGAAAAGAGAGCATTGTAAATACGATCAAACTGGCCGATGGGTCTGTCAATCTGCAAGTCTATTGCCTATTGCCTAAAAAATTCGAAGCCATATCTCAATTCGTAACCAAATATTAGATAAAGTCAAGCACGATATGATTAGAAAGGTCATTGAATTTCCAATAATCGAGTAAAACATTGTTTGCCAATCGTTTTAATAGTTTGAATATAACGACCAAAAATCTATATATATACAAAGCGATGTTTTGCTCGATACACAAAAAAAAATTTTTTTTCGAACGCCTAGACAAAATATATAACAATCTCACATCTACAACGAAAATAAGGTATTGGTAGAGGAAAAATGATCAGCAAAGTGTGGAACTAACAGTCAAAGTTCAGTATTTTATGTGTTTACGAAAAATATTTTGAAATTTTCGGAAACAGAAGAATAGTCAAAACAAATGAAAATTTATTTAAAAAAAAACCTTAAAAATACCAGTTGTTTTAGCACTCAATAGATATCAAATTTTGTTCCTAGAACTGAAAAAAATAAAAACAATTATTTTGGATTAGAGCTCGGAAATAACTGTTACCGTTTATTCCTTTGCGGTCTGCGCACTAACATAAAAAAACATGCACGCTTGCTCTCTCTCTCTCTCTCTGAGCAGAACACTTTGTTTCGCTTTGCCTTGGTTTTTAGTTGACTGTTCTAAGTTGAGCTATTCTGGTTGTGCTCATTCAATAACAACTTACAGAGAGCGATCCCACTGAGCGCTCGCACATTAACAGTCTGCAGATGAGCAAAAAAATGAAAGGCTCAGCGTAAACGCTCTATGTTTTTGTTTGCGAACAAAAACGAACGCCTCACAAATGCAAAAGATCTTTCTAGAACACCCCTGTATGTAACAGTTATTTTTGGATAACGAAAAACGGTCAACAGTTATTTGCGAGCTCTGTTTTGCACTCATAAATATTTTTCCTAGGCATTTGAAAATGAGCCATTAAGCGATTTTGAACAAAAGATGGAGTTTTCAATATTTTAGATCGTTGTGTTAAAGCTGCTTAATAGAACTATAAAGAGTTCGTCGGGAAATTAATAGGACTGAGTCGATTTAAAAAAATTTATTGAGCCTTGAGAGCCGCGTTGCATGTTACTTGGATCCCCTCTGTCCTCTCAAAATGCTTGCCTTTCATCGGCCTTTTTAGGCGAGGAAACAAAAAATAGTCCGGGGGCCACATCTGGGCTGTAGGGCTGCTGCGGAAGCGTTGGGAGGCCGGTCTTGTTCAGGTTGCTGTTCACAATGCTGGTCGTCAGGGTGCACATTTGGGACCATTTTAGCGCACACCTTGCGCATTTTCAACTGCTCCGTCACAATGTCTTAAGCCACAGATTTAGGTAAATTTAACATCTGTGCAATTAAACGAGTACTTAGTCGACGGTCTGAGTTCAAAGCTGTGTGCAAATAAGTCACATTGTAGGTGTTTCGGCGACCTCTTCCTGGCAGTCCAAAAAGGCCTGGTGCCACCGAAACACATCACTTCTTGCTTAAGCAACATATGGGTATGCCTGCTTGAACAAAACAAACGTCTCTGCAGCAGATTTCCGAGCTTCACACAGAATTTAATCGCGTACCTCTCCGGCTTGCACCACTCACAGAAACAGGTCGCTCGAAAATGCCTGTCTTGACTCTCCAGGTGATCGGAGACAACTGACCAGCCGCTCGTTCGTTCCTAGCTAACGCATGAGCGCACGCTCCGAAGTACAGTCACGACGGAAGAAAATCAGTCCTATTACTTTCCGGACAAACCCTGTATATGCGTCTCCAATTACCATTTATCCAATATTCATAATAATTTTAGGTCCTATAAAAATGTTTCAAATATTTTTTTGACCATTGGCCAAAATTTGCCAACTCTTGCATCGTCATCTAAACATTAAGCGATTTAATAGTAGAATTAATACTAAAGAACATTAAAAAGGCTTGGCACAAAGCCTATTAAACAAATTAAGTTGGTTAAAAATACGGTATATATATAAACTATAAAATATATTACAGAAAATACAGAAAGAGGTATAGGTGTAAATTCGCTTTTCGAGTTTTCGTAGGGCTACTCCACCCACCTTACCCGCTCGTCGCGAGATAGTGGATCTTCCACCCGCTTATTATGCTGGTTCTGTAACGAGTTGCCTCTTTGACGTATGTAGCTAATCTGTTCCAGTCCATGCCATTGATTACAAGTTGGATCTCCTCGTTTGTGAGAACTGGTTAGTTTCATGCCAGCAGTCGATGCTCCCGGCCTTGAAAATAGCTGAGATCGTAGTTGCGTCATACTGGTCTTGGAAGTAGTTAAGCCCCTTGATTTCAGTTTCATTTTTTTTTCAGGTTTGTTCCCTTTCCTGGATTTTTTTTTTCTTTTTTTTTTTTTTTTTTCCCGCCGGCGTTTTTTTTTTTTTTTTTTTTTTTTTTTTTTTTTTTTTTTTTTATTTTAATAAAAACATTTCCTTTCCCCCTTCCCCCTTTTTTTTTTTTTCTTTTTTTTTTTTTTTTTTTTTTTTTTTTTTTTTTTTTTTTTTTTTTTTTTTTTTTTTTTTTTTTTTTTTTTTTTTTTTTTTTTTTTTTTTTTTTTTTTTTATTTTTTTTTTTTTTTTTTTTTTTTTTTTTAAAAAAATATTTTTTTTTATTTTTATTTTTTTTTTTTTTTTTTTTTTAATAATTTTTATAATATTTTTTTTTTTTTTTTTTTTTTTTTTTTTTTTTTAATTCCTTTATTGTATATTTGTCACGAGTTTGACTTTGGCGTGCAGATAATTCAAAATATGTTCGGGCTTTTTTATACATTGCCAAAAGCAAGACTTGTTGCGCTGTGTTCCAAGTTGAAGGGCTGTTTATATCCAAGTCAATACTATGCTCCTGCGATAGGGTTTCCCATACTTGGTTTTTACAAAGAAGTTTGCCGCAATAAAGGGTAGCCGGTGCCGTGGTAGTAATAGGGTTTTGTTCACGTATCAAAAGTGCCGCATTAGTGAATGTATTGCGTACGTGGGAGTGTTCTGAGGGAGATAAAAATGCTCTTTTTTTTTTTTAAATAACTCAGAAGTGCGATTTAATAAATAGTCTTATAATAAGTTTTGCAAATTTCTCGGGTTTTTGACCATTAAAATAAAAGCTATACAGCATATGTTCCAGGTTTTCAACTATCTTTTTGCCAAGTTTTGTCCGAATCCTTTCAGCCATTTGTGCGTGAAAGCGCTTTTATAAATACTCTTATAATAATTTTGCACATTTCGCGGTTTTAGGGACCGTTCACAGACTTGAGATATAGCCTTTGATTCTTTCCTGATCGCCATGAACTGATACTGTGAAATTTTCGTGTAGATCGGTTCAGCGATTTAGACGCGCATTAGGACCAAATGTACAAACATACAACGATAGCTGAGCGTATGATGTTCCAAAAACCACAACTTGCGTTCAGATATAGATAGCACAATAAGGCCATTTTATACACAATTCTTTATATCCTTATTTTTACCTTTATAGTCGCGATCCAAGATGATCAACTAAGTTTATCGTTTGCACATCTTTTGGTCTAAGACCTTATGAAATAAACCTTAAACAATACATACATCACCCGTAATAATGGCTGAATAATTCTATTTTGAATGAAGCTTGACATTAGTGATGCGTACCCCGAGTAATGTTAAAGATCATGAACTCTGCAAATCCCCCAATAATCACCCCAAGTCTTTATATTGATGATTTAGCAAACCTTTTCTTTAAATCAATCCAAATTAAAATCGCGAATTCTTCGGTACCATCGAAAGACAATTTAAATCATGAGATCACCCTTGATGTACTAATACTGCTAGAACTAGAACACTCCCTAGAATAATCAACACTGAGCCAATCTGTTAAAATCTTTATAGAATTCTTAGCAAACGATTTGGATGAACTACGGGAGCAGCTATAGGGAGCGCTATTGGAAGCAGATTAAGCAGCTCAAGAAGCCCTGTGCCAGTTTTGATCGTAGTTTTTTTGACAGCACGGAGCAGAGCAATAGTGTTTCAGATTCAGAGCAGGAGCAAAGAGCGGAGCTGAAGGCTTATTTTACCCATTTCTAATGGGTTTACTCTGTCCAAATATAGCTTAAATCTTTTGAACATAAATATTCTTTTTTCACAGTTTCGCCATCTATGTGCGTTTGCTGGTCATCATGGGCGTTACTTGGCTTTTAGAGATCGTCTCTTATTTAACCGAAAATGATAACGAAGCATTGTCTAACATCACTGGTTACATAACCTCTAGCCAAGGCATCCTGAACTTCCTAGTAACCATCTTGAATAAGCAGTTCATTAAATCTGTTAAGCAAAGGTGAGTGTACAAATTTTCTTATTCTCTAATAAGGAACTAATTTTAATGTTTACTCACCAAATCCCAACAGTTACCAGCGCCAGTTCCGCAACGAGTCGAAGTCGATGAATAGCCAACAGCCAACTGAAAGTACTTTTGTGCCAAATTACTCTCAAACTTCCCATGCTGCGGATACTAACATGTAATTTCAATACGAATTGCTTGCTTTTTAGGATAATTTATTTTGAAATTGTGTTGTATTTGAACATTTTAGGAAATATCAAGTAGTATTCTCGCTTATATATGTAACTCACTCAGACATATTTGAGGATTATTGAATATTGGATGAATATATAGACTTGTATATTTCGCTGATTCCCTCGACTAACTAAACGATGTACCGCTGTTTTAGATGTTTTAAGATTGCTAACTAAGATTAAGATGAATTGTCGAATATCAAAAGTGAGTGTTTGTGTATATTTTTGCTGTGGGTGTACTTATATCTGACTTCAGTCGAAAATTAGGACGCGTTTTCCAAGCTTTTGTTTATGCACAAAGCGTGTCGTTGCACTAAGTAAGGTATAGAGGTAACTAAAGACTAAATACAGCACAAGTTGCGGTGTTTAGAACTGAACTAGATGCACGGCCAATGTTGTCGAGGGAAGTCACCCCCTCGTGGTGTGTGCGCTTCAAGTGAAACTCCACCATATTGTCCAGATCGCAGATAAACGACTTGGATTTCTTTATGTCCGAATTGAGCACACGTAGATTGGATGCATAGTCGGGCAGTTGATCAGTCCAACTGTCCGCCATTTCCTGAGCCATTTTCCTTGCCACCTGGGCAAATGTCAGGCGCGACTTGCCCAAGCGCCTGAGCGGACAAAACAGCTCATGCATTTCCTTCAACTCGCCATAGTCAAGCACTTGCCACTGCCCAGTCTCCATGTTCCAGGTGAACAGTATGCGACACTCGTACTGACGAATATGAAAAACGCAATCCAAACGATTGCAGTGAGCACAATTTAATTGCGGCACAGCTGAGGGCTGATCCCGTGCCGAAAATTGAGCCATTAGCAGGCAACTAATAGTCTGGCTCAAGGGGCACACATTGATCACCTCATAGGCCCAGTCATAGAAGACATTGTAGACCTTCTGTTGCTTTTGGCACAGCAAACTGATCACATAGTAAGTAAAGGTTTCCAGATCAAAAGAATGCTGAGTGATGATGACACTGCTACAGCGCAAACGCTGAAAGGATGCCTGCGATATCATTTGCATTTCCGAATAGCAAGAGCCATGCACTTCCATTGGCAGCGAGGTGTGGTAACCGGGAGAGATGCAGTCGTCTAGGAGAAACAAAACATATTACATTTTTAATTAGCTTATGATTGTTTATATTCATTTAGTTCTGGGCTTATTTTAAATACATATATATGTAAAGATTACATAGTTATTTTTTAAAATAATATTCTATATTTCAATAATTTAATTTTAGTTATCAAATTCATAATAAGCATTATATCTTCTAGAAGCTGTTAATCTTTACTATCTCTAAGAAAGATCAAACTTAAGTGTTGATAAGGCCCGTTCAACTGATATCCTAGCTGCTGGATAGTTAAGACAACATTTTGTAAGTCCTCGTTTTTTTGACCTTTCCAAAATTTTAAAACATTTGTCGACAGTTGTCGAAAGAATCTATAACATCACTTACAGATTTGATATTTAATATTTGTTTATTGCTTTCATAAACTTCTCTTCTTTACAATTAGAAGTAGTAGATTCATTCAAAGGTGAATTTTAAAAACTCCCCTTCGATAAGCGAAAGATTTTATATAGTGTGAGTACGGAGAAGTGAGCGAACTCTACTAATGTCAAACCAAACTTCCTTTAAAAATTGTTAATTACTAAAGTGCCGATTTCTCATCTCCTAAATAAGTGAGAAATAGCTATTTGTAGGCCCCAAAACCTGTGTATAAATTTATCTAAACCGTTTACATACGAATGGCAAACTCTCTAATACGGTGGTAGCACTTCCAGTGAAAATCTGGCAGCACTGTCAGGAACAGCTGATTTGTCGTGTCACTTTATGCTGGTTGGAAGTTGAAGAAGAATTTTACAGTCCAGGAGGAATGGGAACTAGTAGCTCTAGTTGAGAATAACAAGAATGTTATCGAAAACAACAAGTCAGATGCGGTTACTTGGAAAGAAAAGGAGTCGTCCACTTCGCTAGCAAGACCAGAATTTAGCGCACTCCAAAAGAGTTTCTGACATGTCGGAAAAAATAATGGAAATGATTGGCGAATCTGCCACTGGCGGCAAGAACAGTTTTGACAGTGACAGTAAGTATAAAAAATATATTTTTCAAGACATGGATGTACATAATCCAATCTTTCTCAGCTGTCATTTATTTGGAGGAGGATGGTTAGCTAGAGGAGGCTGATTTTAAAGAGCTCCAAAATGATATCCGAGAGTTGGAGATCGGCGATTCATCAACCTTTAATCCAAAGTGGACCACTGCATAACTCAGAAAAACTGACTGATCCAAAAATTGATTACAGCCGCGCGCTTCAAGAGGAAAATCAAAAATTACTGAGAACTCAAAATACACATTCGGGGGTGTCACAAAGATCTCTAGAGATTTTGACTTCGGTTGGTTTGCAAATCGTTCGAAAAATCCGTCGGTGTCCCAGAACTTCAAGAGATTTCATTTTTTTATGTGAAAATCTAGTAAGAACAGAAACTGTTCCAATTAAAGTTCCATCGCTAAAAACAGAGCTGTATCTCTCGCAAACAAATTTCCCTAATTTTAGTTATGGGTTAATTTGATGTTCAACTGAAATTTTTTTATTGTGATGTTTTATGATTCATTTTCAAATTATAGTTCAAATTTAATTCATATTCTTCATAAATAAAATATAAATTTAATTATTTGTTGGCGCCAAACATGAGCTATAACTTGCCAGCCCTTAATGGTTGGTTTAGATTAACATGAAAGACTTTGGTTGTTTTTCCAAATAATTATTGAAACACAAATTTCATTGTTTAAACTAATTAAATAACTTATTCATTTTATGCAACCTATCCAGAAAAATAATTTTGTTTACAGTTTCAAAATAAGTTTTGCTTGTCAAAATTGTTTGGGTGGTGAATTTTGCTAAATCTCCTAACAAAACACGAGAGATTTGAAACCAACCGAAAGAGATTTCTGTGAGACCGAGAATTGGTTTTGGGTTGGAATTTGGTTGGAAGAGATTTCTGTGACACCTCCGATTAAGAACAGGAAAATCTGAGAGCACAGTTGAAGCACCAGGAATAAATAGAAGAGTTAAAGCTAGGACGTAAAAAAGATTCTAAAGAAAGTCCGCCAAAGTTTCCTT
The DNA here is from genome assembly GCA_018904235.1 of Lordiphosa stackelbergi. Classification (NCBI taxonomy): domain Eukaryota; kingdom Metazoa; phylum Arthropoda; class Insecta; order Diptera; family Drosophilidae; genus Lordiphosa; species Lordiphosa stackelbergi. The sequence continues at coordinate 54,504 of JAEIFU010000597.1, forward strand.
GAAGTCTGAAAATATTGTTTTATGTAAATAATAAAACTGGCCAAAAATAGTTTCCCAATGCTAAAAGCAGCTTCTTCATTGGAGAAACAAGTCGGATTACAAGGAATTTCTACACTCTTTGGAAAAACTACTTAATTTGTTGAACCGGTCCTTTTACAATCCCTTAGAAATGCATTATATCCTCGCGTTTGCTCAAGCGGTACAGTAAGCATTCATTAGTATTAGTAGTATGATTTCCCAGTTGTGGGCGGAAGTTGAACATCTGTACTCTTGCTTTGAAAATTTGCATTATTCTGTAGGAGCCGACAGTAAGTTGTATGTTCGTAAAATGTAAATGTAAAATTGGCTGTACAGCTCCTCCAACGGGGCCAAGCCAAGCTTCTCTCAATCTCTTGGAGTGTGTGCTTTATATTTTTATTTTATATGAAAGGGACCTACAGTTTAACGCCGAATCCGAACGGCAAAGTTTGAGAATTTGCTTTTTCATGGCTAGATTACTTTACAGCTGGCGCCAATAGCTGGTGAAGGTGACCGTATGTGTAAAAGCTATTTCTCTAAAGAAAGAAAAAAACTTTTATTATTAGATGTTCAGAGGCGGGATCGAACCCACGACCTCCCGCCCAGCAGTCCAGCACACTAACCGCTGGGCCACAGACGGCCAAGTTTTCAGTGTTTGTAAAATTGTCTCCCAGAGTTCTCTTTTGCTTGATCCTCCCACATCCTCTTTGTCTTGGCGTTTATGTTAAGAATCAAAACAAAAAATAGACTTATAGTCGCTTGCCGTTTTGAGCCATTGGCCAAAAATCCATGCTTTTGATTCCAACAGGTATTTTGTGACTATTTTTGGATATCGTAGGATTTTAGAACATATTTAAAGTGTACGTCTAATGTGTAGATGGAATAATGTGGACAGAGTAGTTTCAAATGGAAGGTGGGAGACTCTTTTTATAAAATACCGTTGACTCTTTTCAAAACCCACGTACTACTTATTGCCACTTGTGTATCCTTCCTCTTTAGCTCTGCATTTCGCAGTCAAAATAATTTTTCAGTATTGAATCGCAACACCAATTGCAAAAGGCGAGTCTCGAAAATAAAGATAAAAGTTGGCAGTAGACTAATTGGCCGGTAGAACTCGTGCTTTGTAATATCCTTTCCCTTCTTGGGAATCATCACGATTGCCGCACACTTTCATGTGGTCGGGAAGTAACATTGCAATATTTTTCCGAATGGAGTGTTTAAAACTTTCCGTAAGTCGACACTAGCACATAGGAACTTTGAGCTCTTCTTACTTTCTCCTTGTTCTCTTAAAAAAATGCACTTGCTCTCATCCTTGTCTTTGATGTGCATCTGAAATTCATCTGTATTCCTGGTTTTTTTTTGTGTGCACTTATCTTTTTTTGGTAAGTGAAAGCCAATATTAAAATCTTTTTTAAAAATCTGTCTGAATACCCAAATCGAAACAATAGAGCTGCTGAAGTTTCCATCTATTTTCTGTTGAGGCGTTTTATTGTAAGGAACTACCTTTGGTTTTGGATCAACTAATTTATCTTCCGCCAAAACATTTCTCGGAATCATTTGCAAAATATTTAGATTTGCTAAAATAAATTTTTGGAACACTTTAAAAGCTTCTCCTTCGTAAACTAGTGAGTATTCAAATGAATTATTGCGTCTGTTGACTTCATTTAATTTTGGGCCTGCCCTTCTTCGAGCTATTTTTTTGTCTTTAAACAAGAAAGAAGCCATGCTCTCCTTCTCATTCGAGACATTCCCCAAAAATGTTCATTTAAATGCTCTCGATTATTATCAGGTAGACGTCTACAATCGTAACGATGGATTTTATCCAAGCAAGGATTAGGTAGTATCTTTTTATAATTGTTTTTAATTTTTTTTGCAGCCACGCTTTCCGACACAACATTTTTTTCATATTCATCGCTATCAGTATCACTAAGGCACAAGTGAGTCTTTAGAAATCTGCGGAGAACAAAATTGTACAAGCAAAGTCAATTTAAAATAAATCAAAAACGTATGAAACACATCGTTCATTTTGCACTTATGTACTTACAATATTTAAACACGACTGAATTATCAATATATTTTGGATAATTTACACAACTGTCCACATTGAGTTACTAAATCAGTCTGGTCACTGCACTTGTAAATTTGATCTTAGAACAACAAATGCAAAAATTTACTGTTCAATTTGAATGCAAGAGAACAAGAAAAGGAGGATGAAGCAAATTTGAAAAATTCTAAGAAAGCCGTTACTGAGAGCGCAAGAGTGTGAGAGCGCGCTCTCTTCACTCGCCACATTCCCATCAGCATTGTCAATTTAGCAATTTTCCCACCAGACTGTTAAATATCAGAAATGTGTGGCACATACGATCATTTCGCCCACAAGAAAAAAACTCATCACTGGCACATACGATTAAATTGATTTTGTTGTATCTCCGTAACCGGGGCGACTATCGCTATAAAATTTTTCCAGACGGTGGATAAATACGAAAATCGAGGTTAAAATTTATGGGAGGAAAACTAGATTCCAATTCCAAATTTTTATAGGAGTTTTAAGAGGCAACCTGATGCAGTATTGTCTTAACAAAATATTTATTTTACTGTAAATTAACAAAATTACTGTAAAATAACAACATTCATGAATGCTACGTTAACATTTGCGGATGCTTTTTAGGAAAAACGTTGCACTTATATATTGAGAATCGCCTTCCACACTACATTACCAGCATGCTAATAGAAAGGAATAAGATATGGGTAAGAAGACTGGATGAATTGTGCAACCCGCTTCGAATATTCTGGAGAGACTCTTGAAGATTGTCACGGAAATGAAATTCTTTCCAGATACCCATTCATGATTCCCTCATCCAATTGCTGTTTGTGGTCTAAGTGACTTTGATAACTTTTTTTGATTTCAATTTATTTCATAATTACAGCCAAAATATTGAATTTAACCCCTAATTTCCTGCATAGTTTTCAAACAATTTTAAAATGCTGGAGCACACTGAGAAAAAAAAAATCAACAAGAATTAACAAAAGTTGAGATTTAATTTCACAACCTTACTCCCAGACACAAAAAATTAAAAGGCTCTGTCGAAATGAGAAGGGCGAATTGCTACGTTACGACTCAAAAAAAGAGCAATATTTCAAACAATTCTTCAAGTCCAGATTTCACAAGCGGTTTCCGTAAACAAAGACTGTAACATTTTCACTGGTTTTCTGGTATATTTTGCTCATCAGTTGAGAACCGCTCATCCGGTCTCTATTATTTCTTCGGAATTTTTATATTAATCGACTCGGCTGTTGAAGCTGATCAAGAATATATAAACTTTATAGGGTCATACATCATGTAACATACAAACTTAATTACTCTGTGTACCTTTGGTACAGAGTATAAAAAGGTTTTCGCCAATATATATGCCTTGAGCGAAACCGAAATTCGTTTTGGTTTTAATCCCTAGTTTGGAGGTGAAATTAAAGCGCGCGTGAGAAAGTATTTATAAGTGAGTATCCACAAATTGCTCATACAATAAACATTGCAGGATGTGTAGGGCATATTTTAAAATTTTACCTTTATTACATTATCATAATTTTAAATAAAAAACGTCGTACACGTCACTTAGACCATATTTGCACATTAATTTGGTTAGCTTTATGAATTTGACAATGATATTGAATTTAAGCTTTTGTGGTTTAGTTGTAATTTTTTCATATTTTTTTTGACATTTGATGAAAAGAATTCACATATTTTTTTAGTACAAAAGCTGCCAAAAGCTGTTGAAAAACTTCATTAAAAAGCAACCCATGGATGACCGCATCGACTGTTGTTAATTATTCTTTATATTTCGCGGTTTATCGATGAAATTGTTGTTCCGAACGTTCGTTTCGATTTTCTTAGTATAGTGTTTTGCATATAAATATTTTACAAGAGGGGTTTTAAAAAGCGTGATATCCTTGGTGCGTTAGCTGTTGCTTTTTTTGACGACCATAAAATTTTCATCTCAAGTGACATTTTGTCTGCAACTTTCCCTGATTTTTTTCAAAAATTACATTCAAAGATGATTAATTTTTTCTTGTTTCAAGGAACAATTCAATCACATCGGCGACGTGAGCACCGGCTGATGATATCTGAAGTTCTGGAGTCTAAAGAGTCCTACTGAGTGTCGGATTTGCAGTATTGACGGCAGTTAAAACATACAAAGAATCGATTAAAATGAATCTTTGCTCAAACAGTTGTCAAGTAAAGAATAGCGGTTAATCAAAATTAATTCAAATATTCCACCGGATTTTCATCGATCGGTCGTAATATTTCAACCCATATTCCAACGTTCTTCGTTTGGAGATACTTTTCACAGCTGATGCCTTTTTGGAACAATCTAAATACATATTAGCATCTTTTTCTAAAATTCTTGATGAATAGAAAAATTTTGCTTTTTGCATATATTGGGTGAATTAAGACATTTGGGCTCTGGGGGGGGCTTCAGCCCCTATAGCCCCCCTCTGGATCCGCTACTGTCGACAGGTCACAAGCGCCACTCGAATTTACAAATAATTGTATAACTCAATAAGCTGTCCAGATTGCTGTATACTTAAGGCCCGATTCGATCTGATAAAACTAAGGTCCAAAACTTACAACCCTGTGCAACACTGAAGAATTGGATGACCCAGAGCATTTCCTATTAATATGGCCAATTTTAAAGCAGCATAGAATGCTATGTCTTAGGAAATCCCTGCTAGCAAAGGCCGATTTAATAATAAGTAGTGTGGATGATAGGGAGGATAAGTACATGGGCAGACCTGATGACCTTTATTAAGCTAAGAAATTTTAGAAGTTTTAAATTAGTGTTACATGCGTGCGTATGAGCTACACTTGCTGAATGAACGTTCTGGTATCTGGGGAATACCAGTATAGCCAAGTGTTGTAATCAGTATCAGGTGAGGAGCCAAACGGACTGTATTTTTTGTCCATGTTGTTTAACTTCTTCACTTTTATTACTTATTTCTTTGATGCCGAAATTAGCCAATTGTATACTCAGATTATCATTAAGACGGTTGTAATATAAGCCTCACTCCATCGTTTTGTGTTTAGGAGCCTGTTCAGGTTTGTACTTATAAAAGAAATAATCGAAAACTTACCCTCCTCACTGGTAATAACTGATGTGGCATCATCCTCCTCCACATAACGGCGTCTCAGTTTCTTGCTACACACAGGCTTCTCCAAGATCACTCCAAACTCCACCGGCATCTCCACTATACGCGGCTCCTCTCTACGGGGCGATAGAAACGACAGACCCGCATTTGGTGACATGGAACCGCCAATTTCAAAACGCTTGGCCATGGACACTTGTAGCGGTGACAGTGCCCCCAGTGGACCCACTGGCTTATAGCTTAACATTTGCTGTGTGGCCTGCGAAAGCGGTGGTGACTTTTGATTATAGATTTGAGCGACCACTGTTACGGCATTGGGATTGCGGCTGGGGGATCGCATCATATTCGAACTGGATGTGGAGGGAGGTGAACGAAAGCCCAGATGAAGATGCGGTGGTGGTGTATGCGATGGCTGTGCTGGATGTGGCGACGAGGAGGGCGAAGCGCACGGCGAATTGTGAAAGAAATGTGCGGTGGGCGAGAATCGATGCAAGCTGCGAGATGTGGAGCTGCCGGCCAAGGCACGTCCGGCTGAACGCACTTTGGTGAAGGGTATAATATTCTCCGAATTGTCCTCAGAGAACTCGTACTTCTTCTCAGCCAGGCGACGTTTGCGAAAGGTGGAAATTTTTTCATATTTTTCATTATCCTCGGAGAATTCATAGGCATTCGATTTGTCCGTCATAGAGCTGGAACTGGGCGGGCTCTATATATATGAGACAAGAGTGAGATTTGGGATTTGGTTATCAAAGACTAAACTTACCTGTACATCTATGGTGGTGATGCCATTGCGGTAGGATTTGGTTACTATGCGTTGAGTACGCTTACGCACTTGGCCAGTCTCGCTGCCTCCCTTTTGGTTTGGCTTCGCCACCGGCAAAGTGGTCTCCGGCAGGGTCATACTGGACGCTATTGCTGTACTGCAGTTGGGTGCAAATATGAGCTTCTCATAGGATTTGGGAGAGCAGCATACTTCATTAATGTTGTGGTTGTTATTAATGTTGCCACCGCGTTGACTATGCTCCGTTTCGATATCACTAAAATCGGCTATGATGCGAGCCACAACGCTCTGCTCAGTGCTTGACTCGGCCTCCGATCCGGAGGCAGTAAATGTCTGCGAACAGCGATCCTCCTCGTTACTCGATACCAGCAAGGTGCGCGGCAAGAGTAGGGATTGCTGTGAGGGCAAGTAGTTGCTGCCGTGGCCATTAGACACGGCCGGCGTGTCTATATCAATGCGCAGCATGTGCAAAAATCCATTTGAGATGATTAGAATGCGTTCGGGGCAAAGTAAATTAATTTTTGGCTCAAAGCGCGGATCTGTCTCTGATGAGGAATATTTGGTGTGCACCGTCAGATGGCAATTGAGGCAGTGAGCATTGTAAAAGGAATCTGCAACGAAATGGGTTAATTTAAGATTGATCGTATCAATTGCAGCACCTACATGGACCGTCATCGTTGAGTTTCTTGCACTCCAAACAACCAAGTTTAGGAACATTAACATATGTGATATAGCTTTCTTCGCTATCCTCTTGGGCTGCGCCATGGACCACCAGTATTTGACTCCCAGCATTTTTCCATTGTGTCATGCTGACTGTTTTGATGTTGTCCACAACATGATCATCGAACAGGCGACGTGTGAAAAAGTGGCGCAGCTTTTTATACGGTTGGAAGAACCAGAAATAGAGACTAACAAACTCATTAAGAGGGGAAACGTCAAAGGAAGGATATCTCTACTTACGTATATTTGTAGCCCATGTTGAACGAATAATGGTTAAGACTTGAGCTGTCGTTACACACCACTCGATGGCTAAGCATGTACTGGCCACAGGCTGTTAATCCCATGAATATATGACTGAAAAGGCAACATTATTTAGCAGCAGTTTTGATTATGGCATAACTTACCCCTCCATGGCATTGTTGGCCAGAACATCCTTGAGATATAACTTTAATCTATTTGGCACCCTGTCATATGGAAGTTGTGGTTTTTGACCCGCACACGATCTGCCCGAGAAATATCCAGTGCGCTGTGCAAAATGTCAAGTGAGTAGTAAGGCGACTCTGAAATTCGATTGTGGAATGGGAAGTCTCACCTCTCTGTCGTACAGCATTTGGACCAAATTTCGGGTACGACCGTGCGACGGCGCCGGCGTCGGCTCTTCGCTGGTCGCCGCCTCATCGGAACTGTCCACCGTGGAGTTGTCATCATCATCCGAGGATACACCCGACAATGACTCGACGTAATTTTGGTAATCAGTCTCCATTGCCCAACTAGGCTCAAAATCAGACTTAAATTTTCCCCTCCTCCTCCTCCTCCTCCTCTTGCCACAAGGAATCTTCCGTATGGCCTTGGCTTGGTTTGGCCTTCTGCCTTCAAGCGCAGCGAATGCCTTAAGGTATCCAGGCCCCAATACCTAAATTTAAGGGCAACTGACACACATTTGTGGTAAAATCTTGAAACATTTGTAATAAGAATAACTTGAGAAAAACAACAATTTGTTGTGTTGCTTTGCGATGAACTAGTTCAATTTGCCGACTGGAGATGCACATGTGACACGGCGTGAGTCACGCACGCAGTCCAGGTGGGCAACTGATTCATTTTGCGAATTGTGGTTAATTTCTAATAGTGGTATTCGTGAAACGGATTTCGTTTTGATTTTGTATGAACTTCCTGTTTGATTAAATTTTGAAAGAAAAACCATGTTTTTCCACAAAGTTTGCAATGCACAGAAATATTCATTTTCGACCTTATAAACTATATATATTCTGGAACAGGGCGACAAGCTTTTCACTGCACGCTGCTAATATGTTGGAACCGACCGGATCGCATAGCTATATCTTATATTTGCCATAGGAACTATCGATCGAAAAATGGATCTTAGTGAGAAAAACTTTTTGTATTTAATGTTAACGTGTCCAAATTCAGCCGATTATTAATATTATATGCTTCCACACAGATTGGCAAACTTTGGTGAAATGCGTTTTTAGTTTGCCTCGTATCGAAAAGATAGAATTTTTAAAAATGGAGTCTGAAGTTCAGGGCCAGATGCTATCGGCAATTGTCTGCGTCGGTATGGGTTGTTTAGCTGTTGACGACGACGAGAAAGAGCCGAAAGCCAAGCGCTGTTGCTGGGTGGACGAGCTGACCTTAACTCGTCCCAAGAAGGAATGTTTGCCAAATTAAATGACGAGCTCAGAGGCATTCCAAGAAAGTTTAAAAACTTTGTGAGAAAGAACACAAAAACATTTGACATGCTGGCGTCTATGGTTGCACCCTTAATCCAGAAGCAAAAAACGAATTGTCGATACCCAATATCACCAGCTGAAAGACTTGCGGTGACACTAAGATACTTAGCTTCTGGGTCAAGCATGACGAACCTGACATTTGAGTTTAGGATATCTTGTCAGCTATAAGGCGCCACGCAGAGTTTTTGCATCTCTATTTTTGTACTCTAATATGCTAACATTCCATAAGCATTCGTAGATTTTCACGTACTCAACAAGCGTTTTTGTTTCATTATCTGACCAATGAATATTAATTCGACGTTAAAATTTCTGTCTTTGACTTCCATGTTTTTATGTAGAAATACACTTTTTATTTCTTATTTGACATTAAAACCAAAAACCCCTTTGTTTCTCAAAAAAAAAAAAACAAAATTACTCGATGTTAAAAGGTACTCATTGCTTCATTCATGCTTCATGTGAATTTACACTAACTATATCATTCAACATATTCTCATGTTTCGAACATGTCAATTGAAAAGCAATTTACATTGAAAACATGGCAACATGAAGGCCTATTAGATTGTCATTTCGTCAGCCTTGGGCTGCCTTCTCACTGTTCGACACATGACCCATGATATCTAGTTGGCCCCCATTTCCCCATGATATTCTATGAATTTGACAAGTTATTCAAATTGAAAATAGAACAAAAAGCAGTACTACTAGAATAGCATGTCTCATGGGTCGAACAGTGTGAAGGCAGCCTAACGTTCTTAAACTCTGTCATTTCAAAATCAGGATTTGCCAGGGTATGTAAGCTTGGGCACAGACGAAGTTAGGTTGGGAATAAGATTAAACTAAATATTGAGAAAGAACAACATGGGTGTTTCAACGAAAATGATCAAAATATTGCGAAGCTTGTACACGGATAATGAGAGTACAGTGTGGGATGGCAATACCCAATCGGAGGGGGTTTGAAACAAACCTAAGAGTAAAACAAGTTTGTCTACTAAGTCCACTTCTTATTGCGATTGTTGTGGATGATGCAATTTGAACAGATGGACCTACAAATTCTCATGTACGCGCTTAGTTTTCTTATTTCTACACGCCACGTGTGGCTTTTCTGCACGCCGCGTTTAGATTTTTCTTTTCGTGACGTGTAGATATTCTACATTTTCGTGTAGTTTTTTGCATATTTGTTGACACCATATGCATATTTTACTGTGGTAAATTTGAACTCCCGGCCCCTTCGACTGAAACACAATTGGAACGATGTTTTAGACGTCTCCGCCACGTTACGGTAAGGCCTTTAAAACAGTACTTGTATTGAATCTGCTAGGGGAGCAATCCAATATTTGCTTGCTTGTAGTACTCAAGTTCTAATTCATCGCTCCCGCTATTTGTATACAGGCAACAGAAATTTGAGCACGAATCGTGTAGGTTTTTAACACGCAGCGCTAAGATTTTATCATTTAGAAACCTGGTACCACAAACTGGTCTGACACTTTTCTGACACCTTTTTATGAGTATTCATCGTCATAATGTGAACAAAAAAGAGTCCGAAATTAGCGTTTTTCCTGTGAAAAATTTTTCTGAGTCTAATCTGACTCTTTTCTGACACATATATAAGTGCTTTCACCCTCACAATAAAGCATATAAAAACCTCATAAAAGAAACATTAAAGACTCATAAAAGTTACTTTTCTAGACATTTGAAGGGGTACTGAATCGGCTCCTGAGAGGCTTTTTTTAGACGCATGTTGGAGAAAAATTTTTATAAAATTAGAAAATTTTACAATTTATTTTAAATATTATTTCTCAAGCATGCCCTCTTCTTTTATTTCACAACTTAATGAACTTGTTATTTGTCTGTCGTCTTGCTTACCGCATGATTTCCGCATCCCGTTATTTTCAGCAAAACGAACGAAACAACGAAAGCAAAATTTTCGATTATTTGCCTACTTCAACTCCAAAAATGGTCAAAACTAAGTGCTTTTCATGAGCCCGTGCTTACATCAAATACCTGTATGTCTTTTACCAAGCATCTAGAACAAAAGCTGAGAGACTCGAAAAAAGCAATCAGCAGCAACTGGCGACCACTTTACTGCAAAAATAATATAACCTTGAGTACAAAATACAGGATGTTTGAGGCCACATCAAAAGCAATTATGTGTTATAGAGCAGAAGTCTGGAGTTGTTCCAAATATGCACACATCAAAATACAATTGCGGTATTTCATTAAAAGAGTGTTTTATCTCACACAAAACACGCCTACATATGTCATACATCTAGCGACTTCCAAGAATGCTTCTACACACTCTGGGTACAGACTTTCGCTACATACAGAAAATAATAAAGCTGCTGCAGGCAATGCTTCAAATCATGGGAAAGTGTCATTGGAATTCATCTGGACCTCTCGCTGCCCAATACTTGGAGTGTCTCTCAACCTTCCCTGCTTCAAGCAATCGATGAACGAGCTCGAGATAGTTTAGGAAGCCGAACTCGCCAACTAAAGCCGAACTCGTCTCAAACATTTTTAAAGCACGGACAGAGAGGCTGGCATTAAATTATATTCCCCACCATCAGAATGTTGTTGAAGTATGCACACTTTGCCATTTACGGGAAAGGGGAAGACGTGTGTCACTTCGGTGCGACCTGTCCAATATTAAATATTAAAAGAGCTCCGAATCAACATATGGGGAAAATCCGAGCATAAAGAAATGGAGATTAAAAGGTTATTAAACGGATCAGACTGGAAAAGGCTGTCGAACGAGCTCTTTTACGAAAGCTTTTAAAATAATTCAAAATTAAATTACATTTAGAATAACTCAATATACGTAAAATTAAAGTATACAATATTTGTATAATTTTAATATGCTGTATCACCTATTTATATGATAGCATATTGTATAAAAATCCAACTCTTTAAAAGAAAAGATAGAGGAAAGCTAACTTTGGCTCCACCGAAGTTTATATACCCTTGGAGCATGATATATGTCGCCAGTTTGTTATGTGGCTATACGATACATATATTCTTCCGATTTTGATTAAATTCTCCAAAATTGTGTTGAAACAGGTAACATTCTTATCTGGAAAGTATAAAGACGCTACCATTGAAAACAAAAAAGTTTTTCTCAGTAAAACTAATTTTTCGACTGAATGTGCCTAATGCAGCTATACGCTATAGTCATCAGTTTTGGATTAAACTTGACATAATTGTGTGGTCGTATATAATATTGATCTGCACAAAGTTTGGTAGCGATAGCATTAAAAACAACAAAGTTTTTCTCACTAAGACTTTTGTCAGACCTATCTTTTCTATGGCAGCTATACTATATAGTTGTTAGATTTTGATAAATCTATGGTTAAAAAAATCTACAAAATCAATAAAGAAGAACCACTACACACAACTACTACTATTTGGAAACGAAATAAAAGCACAAGAATTATAAACTTTATATTTATCAATTTAGCTGTTTGCTTCCGGAAAAGAACGGTACTATATATCCTTATCAGTTTGTATTCAGAAGAATAAAGCGTGATTCAGTAATGAAATGATTATTTCCTTCAAGACTGCTGGTCATTATAAGAACAGGATGTGTGATTTCTGTTTGTACATATTTTATTATATCACCAGAAGTACAGGGAAGAGAAAAAATTCCTACACATATTAATATTTTCCCAAAATATTTGATTCAACTGAAAAGTGACTTGGTATTCCAGAACTTCCTTGGCATAGTAAAACGTGGGTAACCTTTATTCAATTTGTAAAAGTCCCAAAGGTTGCATAATAACTTAATAACAAAATTTGGATTAATACAGATAATTTAAACTTAATGTCGCTCAACGTGACTAGAAAAACTTGGACGTTCAGTGACCCTATTTGTAGGTCAGTTTGTTGGCGGAAGCCGGTTGAGGCCCCACCTAACCGGGGCGGGCTCGGGTTCTTGAACTCGCAATATTTCACAGTTTTTAGAAATTCGGCATAAAAATAATGAGCGTGCCATAAAATGGAGTGCACTGCTCAGCGAATTTTCAGCGAATAACCAAATCCGATCAGCCAACGCAGGAAATCTGATGCGCTGGCAGCGGCCATTGAACGGGTCAATGCTTATAAGAGCTGCAGAAGCCAACAGCCAGGTTTCAGTTCTTAGCGGTACGTGTACGTGACTTGGGCCAATAGCCCCGGTTCAATATAGTCGAAAAGTGTCTGTGTCAGCGAACATCTTGAATTTATATCGAGTTATCTAAGGAAATAGTAGCCGTGATTTTATATACAACCCACATTCACATATCACAGTTGCTGTTTCTTTTAGATAGCTCTTTTGTAAGCAGCCTAGATAAATGGCAAGTGAAGTGACTCCGGACCGCAAAAGGATTGGGGCACACAATGGTTTCAATTTGTGGGATACACCAAGCTCAGTTTTGTCACAATTTGCAAGCATCATCACTGGGCTTTGTTTATCTCATAAGAGCGAAATGTGTACAACTTTATGTCCTTTGGATGAATGGATAATCTAGGGAAATGTTCAACAGGTGCAATAATATATACTGATTGTCTAACAAACTCTTATACTTTATACTTTAGGATCTGGTTTTAGGATCAAACAATTCAACAAGGAAGGCGATGATAGATGCCAAAATATAATGACAGCCAGAAATCTGGATTATACAATTTGTATATAATTTTGGGAAATAAATTAATTTTGCATTCCTTCAGAGTAAAAAATTGTTTTGACTTTTTTATGTGGATTTCTTTACTAAGCTGAGTAAAGCAATCGCCTTTGTCTCTCTGTTTCTCAGCCAAATGCATGATGAAATATGTTAATGTTTTCATACGTGGAACTACTATTATATTTAAATATCCTTTCTTTGTATACCTTCTATAGGCGACACAGTCGAAGTATTTTTTGAGAGCAGGAAAATAATATATTTGTTTGGTTCTTTTTTCTTAATATTTGATTAGTTTATTATGAAGGGTAGCATTGCTGATTCAATTTAGTTTGACGATATTTTGCTCTTAAAACACTCGTAATATAGTTGAACCTATAAGTCATATATATTTCACAGCTTTTTAAGTAGACGAAGATCCAGTGTTGCCCAAACTTGAAATCGAAAAGATGCAAAATTCGCAAAATAAAAATTTAGAAATTGCTAAAATACTAGCACTAAAATTTGGTAAAAACGTCATATATCCCAGATTTGTGGATAGATGATTTGTTTATTCTAGAGATAGTTAGTCATTAGTAATATGTATCGATTTGCCCAAGAAATGATAAAGATCGGATGAGCGGTTCTCAAGTTATGAACAAAAAAGTCCAAAACCCCCTTCCCCACCCCAACAATCAACACCGCATTTCATTCAGCAAAGAGTTAGAGAGAGATAAATTTAGAGATGAGAAGGGAGAGATAAGCTTGACCGACTTTCTTACTTGTTTATTTATATAAAATATAAATTTGTGCATTTTCTGGGCATAATTTACCAAACGTTTCTGAAATTAAATTAAGATTAACCATAATTTTTCTAGGGGTAAACACGCCATCAATAATTTCTAACAGCAACTAAGGCTCGGCTTACACTGCATCAATGAGCATCACATTTCAGTGTCATACCGTCACAGTGTAACGTACGTTCAGAATCACTTGGTTTCTGTAAATTCTGAATTAATTGAAAATTTTTTAATTTTTATGCCATTCTTCACTTGAAGCAAAAATATTTGTTTCTTTATTTGAGAACATATGTATTATTAACAGCACACACCCCAGCTCATGATTTTTCTTTTTAAGTTTGTTTAGAGCTTTTAAGTCAGATGAAAACCAAAAAAGTTATGGGAGTTTAAGTGGAGGCATCTTTTGGATAAATCGAAAAATGATACTCGATAACGACCTTGTTCACCAGCATACATCAAACATCGTCCATCAAAACGAGAAGGCCCAGCTAACTTCGTCTTTGCCGAAGTTTTTATACCCTTGCAAATGTTTTAATACATCAGAGTTTAAGAACGCCAGCATAAAAACCAACAATTTTTTCTAAATAAAACCCACTTTTCGACCGCTAGTTCCTATGACAGCTATAAGATATAGTCATCCGATTTTGACCAAAACTTCCAAATCTGTATAAAAGCGTTTAATATTAATAATCGTTGATGTGAGACACGTTAACATTAAAAACAAAAAAGTTTTTTCTCATTAAAACCCACTTTTCGACCGATAGTTCCTATGACAGCTATAAGATATAGTCATCCGATTTTGACCAATACTTCCAAATCTGTTTAAAAGCGTTTAATATTAATAATCGCTGTTGTGTGAGACACGTTAACATTAAAAACAAAAAAAATTTTCTCATTAAAACCCATTTTTCGACTGATAGTTCCCATGGCAGCTATAAGATATAGTCATCCGATTTTGACAAAAACTTCCTAATCTATGTGAAAGCGTATAGTATTAATAATCGCTGAAGTGGGAGCCGTTAACATTAAAAACAAAAAAGTTTTTCTCACAAAGACCCACTTTTCAACCGATAGTTCCTATGGCAGCTATAAGATATAGTCATCCGATCCGGTCGGTTCCGACATATTAGCAGTGTGCAGTAAAAAGAAGACTCTGTGCAAAATTTCAGCTCGATAGCTTTAAAACTGAGAGACTAGTTCGCGTAGAAACCGACAGACGGACAGACAGACGGACGGACAAAGCTCAATCGACTCAGCTCGTCGTCCTGATCAAGAATATATATAGTTTATAGGGTCGGAAATGAATATTTCTATGCGTTGCAAACTTCTGGGCAAAATTATAATACCCTTTGCAAGGGTATAAAGTTAGTTTGTGCAATTATATTGAACGTTTTTATGAAGTTTAAAGGTAAAAATGGTATGCGTGAAAGCTATCGTTTTGATTTATTGAAAACCACAAAAATTAGCAATCATAATTGTACTTCACATTCCTTCACCTCTGAATGAACAATTGCTAACTCAATACAACAGAATACATAAACGAGAAGGGCAAAGCTAAATTCGTCTGTACCGAAGTTTTGATACACTTGAAATAGCTTGTCTCAACGGTTAGCGAATTCGACCAAACTTCGCAGATCAGCTTAAAAACATTACATATTACCCATGACCGTGTTTGAGAGCAGTTATATTGAGAGCAAAACAGTTTTTTCTCACTAAAATCCATTTTCCGACCGAACATTTGTATGGCAGCTACAAAAAGTAGTTATCCGATCCGGTCGGTTCCGACATATTAGCAGCGTGCTGTAAAAAAGAAGACTCTGTGCAAAGTTTCAGCTCGATAGCTCCAAAACTGAGGGACTAGTTCGCGTAGAAACAGACAGTCGGACAGACGGACGGACAAAGCTTAATAGACTCAGCTCGTCATACTGATCAAGAATATATATACTTTATGTGGTCGGAGATGATTCCTTCTATGCTTTGCAAACTTGTGGGCAAAATTATAATACACTTTCCAAGTGTATAAAAATAAATATTGAATATAGATATAATTTAATTTGTTAATAAATTTAAATGTCGATTTGTAAGTGTTTTTAAGTTTTACATTAAACTGGGGGGTGCTTCTAATAGTCTTGAGGTTGTGAGGTAAATCGTTCCACAGACTAATAGCATTTACAACATTAACACATTAAACACATATCTAGCAATGGAATTGAATGCCACCATTAATTTACGCATGTCTCTTGAGTCGCAGTGTCCAAAAATTTCCACACCATAAAATAGGGTGGGTACCAAAAACATTTTTGCAATAAGCAACTTGATGTTAACAGGCTGAGCTGCCGTAGCCCATAAGTCCGACCAGTTGCTGTTGAAATATGCTTGCTCCACGACAAAGTGTTATTAAACATTACTCCTAGACTTACTGCCTGTTCCACATATTAAATGGGAGTGTTATTTAGATGCAATTTTGGCAACAGCCTTGTATCAACAGGTTTTTTTGTGGATGACAATACATTTTGATTTTAGTGGGATTCAAACCCAAGCCATTCTCTTTTGCCCAGTGGTTAATTTAATCAAGTACATCATTCGAAAATAATACACAGTCTTCAATTTGAGACAGCGAACGACTAACATATATTTGGACGTCATCTGCGAACAGATGAGCTTCACAATTAGACAGAACATTCGGTAAGTCATTAACACAGACCGAAAACAATAGGGGTCCTAAAACTGATCCTTGCGGTACCCACGCGTCAATGAAGTAAAATTGGAGGTACATGATCCGAAAACAAACCGCTTGGAGCCTGTCAGTGAGGTAAGACCTAATAAAATTAATAGCAGTGCTTGTGAAATTATAAAGATTTTGAATTTTCGTGCAGAGAATGTCGTGGTTGACTGTGTCAAAGGCTTTGCTGTGGTCTAGCAGCGTTAAGAAAGTAACAGCGCCAGCATCCAACTGCAGACGAATATCTTCTACAATGCTCTTAATTGCCGTTATACAACTTCTGTTTTTTCCTAAATCCAGATTGTTTAGAACTCATCCGCTTATTATTACTAAGAAATGTTTGCATCTGAGTGGCCATAAGGTTTTTTAATACCTTACCAAGAAATGGCAAAATAGATATGGGCCTAAACTCATTGTTTGACTTAGGAATAGGTAGAATTTTAGCCCTCATCCAGAGACACGGAAAGGTAGTTGTTGTGATAGCAGTGTTTATAATGTGGATGCAACATTCTTACAAATCTAGGCCTTCTAATTGTAAGAATACACTCTTGAGACATCACATTGACTGGCACACACAAAACTAAAGCTATTATCACAGTAAGGTGGAGCAGTCAGGTACTTGTTACACGTTGCTTCAGGTACATTGAATTGCACAAATTTGTTATTTAGCTCATTTACATCAACTTCAATACCGGAATGACAATTACTTTTCCCGATTTCCATTTTACTGATTTCCCTCCACTTCAGTCTAGAATTAATGCCTTCCTTAAATTTTAAGTTATAGGGATTCTGTTTTGCAGTCCTCATCATCTTTGTAACATCACTCCGCAATCTCTTATAGTAAGCGCACATGTCTTTAGTTTTATAACGCTTCCATCTACGATAAGCAATGTCACGTAGATAAATTTTTTCTTGATATTGGCATTAAACCACGGTTGTTGCATCGGTTTGATTACTTTAGTTTTGATCTGTACTAACTTGTTTTACAGGTACACCAAATAGTTGTTTAGTACTTGCACTTGACAGTCTACTTTTATTACTTTAGAAAAAGTTGGTTTGGCGCTTTGGGGAAAAATGCTGTCGAGCAGTGATGTAGTATGTATGAGTTTAGTTTTTAATGAAGACGGATAAATAGGCGGGTAAATAGGAGGTGTAGATCAAATGCTCCAAAAAATTGCGAAAAATTTAAAAATTTTATAATGAGTTTTGAATACTGATTGAGCGGGTAAGTAAACGGATGGTAAAGAGCGAAAGTTCTAAAAATGTCGAAATTTTCTTAATTTTCGTTTTGAGTTCAGATTATTATGCATACGGTTGAATAGATAGATGGCGAAGATCGAAAGGTCCACAAAATTATCATGACGAATTTTTAGATGGCAATTGTAACATACGGCCCTGTTCCGAATTCCGAGTCGGGTTTCGTTTAAACGTTTGCAAGTGGAATACCAATTGAACAATGTTACATGGAAGTTGACAATCATATCTATGGTTTACTAGATCCGGTTTGAAGAAAATAGGAATTTCTTAAGCAATTGAAACCGATTGCTCAATGTCAAGTGAAATCAATTCGTCAAAAAGAAACGACCCGATCTAGTATGCGGCAGGAAAAGCACCGCATAGAACGACCAGTTTGCTCCCATTATTGCATGCAAATCAATCCCAAGGTTAGTGGGGAGGCTGTTTCAGATTTATACCATTTTCATTCTCATTCTATCTCTCATAACTACAGCAGTTAATATTCTCCGTCAAGAAAGAAAGATTGGCGGGCGGGCAACATGACAACGCCTGTGGCTGGGTGTCGCCGGCTACAAATTTTGCCAGCTAATGCTGAAACGAACCGTTCTTCGGTTCCCACGTTGCTCGAGAACACGCGATAAGACGAAGCAATCAGGCAGCAACTTCTGATTGGAAGGGGGAAAATTGCTATGCTCGCAATTGATAATTTTTCGTGGATAGTTAAACCTTGCCGATCTCGTACCTACATAATCTGTTTCGGAATTTAATTCATGCATGTGGCTTTTTTGTGCAGACCATTATTAAAGTTTTAAATTATTCTTGGAAAATGGATACAAATTAGATGTCTGAAATTATAGACTTGTTTTTAAGCTTTTCGCTTTCCTACATTTTGAAACATTTTGGACTGTTAATAATAACGAATACTTTAAACGAATTCGAATTCTGTACCGGTTTCGTTATTAAATTGTTTTGTAACCCGTTTACTGTTACAATCACGGCTACAAACCGCTGTGGAGTTGAAAGCATGAAGTCGAACCGAACCTAATCGCAAGGGCAGAACAATTTTTCTTCCCGAACCCGAACCTGAACCGGTGCAAAAAGTGCTAAACGCGCTCAAAGAAAAATATTTTACAACACACTGTAAATTTATTTTGTGTAATTTAAGCCCACTTCTGGTATCGTATTGTAGCCAAATCTCATTACATGTAAATATTACTTAAAATCGGGGCTGCAAACCCCTCTAAAATCGGAAGGAGTTCACTCCGGGGGTTCGAACCTGCGAAAATTTTCGGGGTTCGGGTTCAAGGCTGGTTCAGAAGGTCGGTGAACCTAGGTGCAGGTTCGAACAGAGTTCAGGAATAATTTTGTTTTTGCTAATTAAAAAAATCAAATCAATAAAGTTATTTTGAATATAATACTCAGCTTTGTTTAAGTAGCTTTTGGATAAAAAAATTTAACTGACAAAAAAATTTGATAAATTAAATTAAGATATGGGATTTCCAAAAAAAGATTGTACCAGGGAAAATTAAAGTGGTTAAAAAAATATAATTGATATTTTTTTGAAAATAAATTAAATAATGTTATATTTATTTTATAGATTATATATTTTTTGTCGTTATTTTTTTTTTTATTTCTGCTTTGTCTAGTTCCGAGCCCGTTTTGGACAAAAATTTAATAAAATTTAAATTAAATTAAGATATGGGATTTTCAAAAGGTACCAGGAAATTAAAGTGTTAAAATATAATTGATAATTTTATAGGAAAGTAAGTAACTTTTTTTTTTTTAAATAATTATTTTTTTTTTTAGGGCATCAACCCCTCCACTCTTCCAACGAACTCTGTTGTTGGCGCGTAGCTTTCAGTTCTCCCCCAAGTCTTCCCAATACTCTCCGCTTCTCCACCAACAGTCCTACTCCAAGTTTCTTTGGGTATGCCTGGTGTCCGGCCTAATCCATTCAGTGGGTTCCACTCCATTGCCTTCATGGCTATATTGCTCTCACTTTTAGCTATGTATACCCTATCCAGCTCCATTTCGTTCTGCGTATTATGGTGTCGACACTCTCCATATTTGCGCGTTTTAATAGCTCGGAGTTGCGTATTCTGTCAGGCCAGAGACTACAAAATATCCGACGCAGGCATCGGTTCACCAATGTTTGACTTTTGACACTATGAGTTGTCATCTTCCAAGTGGAGGAACCGTATAGAACACTGGCATTATGTTAGACTTGAAAAGCCTTATTTTGACCCATGTGGATATGATGGCCTCGCTCAAACGGCCGACAGCATCCCTTAAGCACCTAAGCTTTCTGAAGGCGCGACTCCACATCGAGCTCTCTACCTCCATCCACGGCGACTGGCTGCCCAGGTAGTTGGGTTGATGGACTTGTTCAATGGGCTGATCATCCAAAACCAGCGATTGGGATTGTCCAGAACGAAAAATAAGCGAATGAGTTTTGGAAGTATTGATTTTTCCAGATCTGCCGATTTAGATGAGTTACCAAGTCCGGATAACACACTTGCCTGGTCGCTAGCCTAGTTGCCAGGAGCGCTTATAGCGTCACCACAGTCCAGATGCCGCAAGTGGTTGTCATTGTTTACCTAAGGCCGTTGTTGTTGGGTGCTGGTCGAATAGTGGAGAACACATCTGCAACCACCATTATAAACAGGATTGGAGATAGAGCACAAACCTGTCGAACGCCGCTGAGGACTAGGAAAGGCTGCGAGAGCTTTCCGCCATGAAGCACTCTGCACTGGGCGCTTTCGTATGTCGCTCTGATGAGGGGATATAAGTTTTTCCGGTATCCCCCTCCTTCGCAACCCTTGCCGGATGCACTCCCTGCTTACGCTGTCGAAGGCCTTCGCGAAGTCTACAAAAGCCATGTGAAGGTCTCGCTCTGTATTCCGTGCATTGCTCGATCAGGATGCGGACAGTGTTTATATGATCCGTGCATGAGAACCTTTTCTCAAACCCGTTTGCTCTTCGCCTGTGGTGTCCATATGGTGTCTCTCCAGGCGATCCAAAATAATTCGTGCTATGAGCTTTGCGTTTTTCGAGTATCCCGCGCCAGTTGTGCGCACTCACGAAGATTAGCGCCCACATTTTCGGGCCCTCTTACTCATGGGGAGCTCTTCAGTTTCCATGCACGTTTTATGACCGGGTATAGTAGCTCCCCCGCCGTTACCGGTTGGCACTCAAAGAACTCACAGGTATGCCATCAATACCAGCTGCTTTGTTGTCAGGCAGCGATTGGATGGCAGTAATTATTGTATTTCTAACTTAGTGGGCGCGGTCATTCTTATCCTGTGGTGACTTGGAATTTGTGGCAATTCGGTAAAGAGTCGGGATGCGGCCGTGGAGATCTCACAGTTCAGAACCATCGCAAGATTTTTTTTTTTTTTTTTTGGTACCTACTATAATAAACCGTTTTCAGGTCACCATTTGCTGCTGCATTTTCTGCTATTTCTGGAGATTGTTGATGCGGCTGTTTTTGTTTAAATTTGCTTAATTTTTGGAAAAAAGTGACTATAGATTTTATGTTACTGCTTTTCTAAAATCTTTCATGTAAAAAAAAAATAAATTATTAAAAAATATGATGATGAAAAGATAAAAAAAAAAAAAAAGAAATATAAAAATATATATATGGAAGTCACGTTCGACATGTCACGTATCGACAGAGATAAATATTTTTGATGTGAAACATCTTTAATTTCGGTACGGACGATTTTAGTAGGGGTAAAATTTGATTTCAGCGTCACGTGACGCTGACGTCGTTCATATTTTGTGTTGATTTGATTTGTGGAGTTTCCAGGCAAACAAACTCACACAAGAGGATGGGCAGAGGGGGAGCGAAGAGGTGGGAAAGATGCTGAAGAGGGGCAACTGGGTGGGTTCTGGGAGAGATCTGTGTGTGATCTTTGTGGGATCTGGTGGTATTTGGGAGCGATGTGGGTGGAATCTTATCTGGGCGGGATCTGGGTGGGATCTTGGGAAGGGGGGGTGAGATCTGGGTTGTTTCTGGGTGTGATCTGAGTGGGATCTGGGTGGGATATGGGAGCGATATCTGGTGGGATCTGGGTGGGATCTGGGTGGGATCTGGATGAGGATCTGGGTGGGAGCTGGGATCTGGGTGGGATCTGGGTGGGATCAGGGTGGGTTCTTGGCAGGGTATCTGGCTGGGTGGGATCTGGATATGATCTGGGCGGAATCTAAGAACTAGCTTGGTTGGATCTGAGTAGTATCTGGGTGGGATCTTGGTTGGATCTCACCTTGGTGGTGTCTGGGTGGGTGAAACATCATCATTTATCTCTGGATCAGCACGATAAACCAAGACAAGAGATCTTGTTGCGTATTTCTACTCCCTGTTAGTTTTCTTCTTTCGAAAGAGTGCCCTTACTGGTTTATATACCATTAAGAGCATGTGATTTGAAAATAAGCTCTAAACCTAAGAATATGTTTCAACATCAGAGCCCCGTGAGTGTTAACGACACTCAGACCTTTTTTTTTAAACTTCAAATTTTGTCATTATTTTGGATCAATTTCACTTGCTATGCACTTTAACACTAATTAAAGTGTTGCTAAAACTATATTATACAGTAAAAACAAATTAAAAATTCGATTTATTTTGACTTTTTCATTTTCAAAATTGTACGACGGTCACGGTTCGACAGAATGGAAATGCCCATATGCTACTTTTTAGTTCTTTACAATGATAGTTTACCAAAATTTATTATTTGAGCCATTTTTTATCTTTAAATTCCTCAAAAGAAGCTAGAAATCGTTGATTACGTATTTGTCAATTCTTTAAGATTCAATTCATGTTTATAAGAATATGAACTTGTGGAAGAACCATTGATAATTTTATTATCATTGGTTCTTTTGACGATTATACGGTTCAGTCAAAGGGGCTGTGTGAGGAACTACTTTACCATGTTAGGCATTAGAAGGCTTTAGGAAGTACTAGAGGCAGCGAGACCTCATCAGGCGGCTTTGCAACTCATGAGTGCGATGAAAAAACTTTGTGGATTTCATGATTTTTTGTATAGATTAATCGAAGATTTCTTAGTATTCTGGCTCCTGGGGTTTGGTTCCAGCACGGGAGTTGTGAGAACTCAGGTAAAAGAAGCCCAGACTGCACTCGAGGCACTACAGCTCATGAAATCGAAGGATTCTATCATTTTCCCGAACGTTGCAATGTATTGCTGTCACTTCATCAACAGCTGAACGGACTTTTTCTCATAACCGTCGCGATATGTTTGAGGACAGACAGCGGGTTAGCTCTGAAAAACGTTCACAAAGATATTTTAACTTCAACTTACGAAATAGTTGACATGTTTTGCCAAGCCAAATCTCGTCGTCATGCAGGGAGTAGCCAGCCGTTTATTATATTTCTTTATTATTTTTCAATATTAAATAACACAGGTTTACAAAAAATGTTGGCGAATTTTCGCAGCAGTAAAGATAGAAAAGTTTTAATTTGTATTTTTGGTCGCTGGTTAAATTTATTGTTCGTTGTCCTCCCGTCAGGCTTAGCGAGGTTTCATTACATTGGTTGTTACTGTGGCCACATTTTAGAGTGCCACAGAAATCACTAGCGATTTTCGTATATACGCTTGTATTTTATATTAGAACTGATCAATTTATATGTGAAGAGGCACCAAAAAGCACGCCTACTAGATCATATGGCGAAAATAAAGCGAATTGAAACCGACTATACAAAGCCAGGTAGATTTGGGTTTTTGATTCCAAATCGCTCAAATTCACCATCTGATCTGGTAGGCGTGCTTTTTGGTGCCTCTTCAGATATAAATTCGAGCAGTTTTCAATATAAAATACAAGCGATTATTCGAAAATCGCTAGTGATTTCTGTGGCACCCCCGAGTAGGTATATAATGGGAAGTTAAAAGTTAGGGCAAAGTTTATTTCTTGTCAATTGTAAGTCAGTTATATGATGATTTTGTTATCAGTAAAATTGATTATAACTCTATTAAATAGTTATTTCTCTTCAAATAATCATCAATATTGCAATAAATCCGTTCGTGATCTCACGTATCTTAGCGATGATATGAGAGGGTCTGATGAGGACGCCAGCATGTTAAAAGATTCTTATTTTTTCTTTAAATCGCGAAATCGTGTATCTAAATTTAGTACAGTCTTTGTTGTGGCATCCCTCTGCTTCTTTCGATAACTCAACAATTGGTAGGCATTGATAATCTATTAGACCTTTACCGCGCCAATATCTTTATGTACCGTCTCTTATGTACTTGTCTTTGGACATAATCAGAAAATTTGGATTCATTTATCATTTCCTTACAATTTATAACATTGAGGATTACAGCGAACCTTTTTATAACGCGTCTTCGAAATCTCTAAAGATTTCTGTGTCACCCTGATTACGAGTGCTAAAAGGAAATTAAGTAAACTTAAAATGTCAATGCAAGCCTTTCCATCAAAAGCTATCAGTAGTGTAAAAACCAAAAATAGCAGAGAACCAAAACTTCTAAAACAATTTAAAGGCTTTCAGCGCTTAAGTTGAACCTTAAATGGTTTCCATAAAGTAAAAAAAATCTAAACAAACTTGACCTACCTATGGTGTACTCAATTGCTGAAATGTAGCTGTAACTCTTAAAGTCACGCGTTCATACACACAGACGAACATGGCTAAATCGTCTCGCTTGTTCAAGTTTATCAAGAAAATGCTGAAGATAACTCCAACATTTTAATCAAAATGAGTGCAGAGCACTCGCAAGTCAGTAAAAAATATTGTCATAGTAAGCATGTTTAAGCAAATTAAGCAGCATGCTGAAACACACACACTAATGTGAGAATGGCTTGGTTAACTGGGCCTGAGTAATATATATTATTTATATGCAAACATCTGTACAAAGATATTTAATCAAGTATGAATCAGTGGCGTGGATAGAATTTTTGCAATGAGGGGTGAATAATTTCGAAAAAAAAATTTATGTTTACCCTTGCAAAGGGTTTTATAATTTTGCCCAATTCCACTTCGTTTTTTTTAAATTTTTTTTTTTTTTTAATTTATTTGGTTTTTAATATATTTTATATAATTATTTTTTTTTATTATTTATTTTTTTATTCTTTTAATTTTTTATATTCCTTTTTTTTAATAGATGTTTTATAATAATATTTTTATAATAATTTTTTTATTTATTCCATCAGTAAACATCAATATCTATATTATCAAAAATCCAAATTTTCATTATTGATATTTGATATATCGCCTTCAAAAAAACATCGATATATCGATATTATCGTTATTTTCTAAAGCTTAAGAAAACTTAAAAGCTTTAAAAGGAACGTCTTCACCATAAAACTTCACCTACTGCTAGTGACGATTTTTGGAGACCGTTATATTCAATCTTTTCAACAGTTTCCAATAGTTTTCTGAAACTACACTGTACATTTTTCCAAT
Source organism: Lordiphosa stackelbergi (assembly GCA_018904235.1). Classification (NCBI taxonomy): domain Eukaryota; kingdom Metazoa; phylum Arthropoda; class Insecta; order Diptera; family Drosophilidae; genus Lordiphosa; species Lordiphosa stackelbergi. The sequence goes on from JAEIFU010000597.1 coordinate 79,722, forward strand.
TACATTAATAGTCAGAGTTTCTTTTCTTTAAACCTTAAAAGCGTGTACACAAAAGAGATACAAATTTAGTTGTAGTCGTTTAAGAAAGGCTTCCGCTCAAAATTGTTCTGATTTCAAAGCAGTTCTAACGTGTTTTTATACCCTGTTCTCATTAAAAATGAGAAAAAGGGGATCATGAAGTTGTGCAAATGTATGTAACAGCCAGAAGGAAGCACCTCCGACCCCATAAAGTATATATATTCTTGATCAGCATCAACAGCCGAGTCGATTAAGCCATTGTCTGTCGTCTGTCTGTCTGTATGAACGCGTCGATCTCAGAGACTGTAACAGATAGAGCCACAATTTTTTGGCATGTTTGAAGGTGTATACTGTACCCAGATCAAGTTGGTTTCAGATTTGGAAAATTCCACCTCCTCCATCTTTTAGCAGCGAAAAACTGTGTCTCTCTCTGTATGAACGCGTTGATCTCAGAGACTATAAGAGGTAGAGCCACAAATTTTTGCATGTATGTAGGTGTATATCGTACCCAAATCAAGTTTGCTTCAGATTTGGCAAATTCCTCCTCCTTCTCCTTCTAACCGCGAAAAACTGTCAGAGCTAAAATTTTTATGTTTGAACCTAATGATTGAATATATATTCTATTCTGTATACCACTACAAGATCCGAGCAAAAACACCGAAGATATGCAAGTGCGCCTCCCTAATTATTCAAATAAATTTTAAAATAAAAGGAGTTCAAAGCTGTAGGAACCACATTACTTGGAACAGGGTATTTTGCTGTCGGGGCACTCGACCGCAACACTTGTTTTCATGTGAAGTATTGTGACGAACTAAATTTTGTATCTTATGTGAGAGTAGGGTTTAAAGACTTACAGATTATGATTAAAAAAAATATCAAGTGAAGAATTTAAGGAACCCCCCATGTGTTCTCCAGTCATTCAGCTTCTGGTGTCTGTAAGTCAGCGATTGTCACCTGATACCCCCAGGGGCTGAAGACATTTCGCTATTTACATATAAACAATTTAAACTCTTGCCGAAGCTGAGGCCAAGAGAGTAAAGTATCGAAATGCACTTTCAGACAGCACGAACAATTCATTCACACTAGCTCTCCAATAAGCTATTGGGTTCATGACGATATCTTTAATATATTCTAACACTGACACCTAATATTGCAGCGTATTTCTGCATTCATACGTGTATGATTAGTTCTTAAATGCGATTTTAAGTTGTATAACCAGATGATTTATCAGGCTAGCCATATAATTTGGACCTATTACCATAGTAACTTTTCTGATATATCGTTTATAAAAATATAGATAATCGCCAATATCGGCATACATCATATCGGAATAACCCTTAACGTCCAACAAAAAAAATATCGATATATCGATAAGATTCTGACAACCCTACCCCATACTAAACATATAAAGAAAGAGCGAACTGCCACATTTCAAAAAAATTTACTAACTTCGATTCTACAAGCGAATTTCAAATTTTTCAACGAATGTTGTCAATGAGGTAAAAAATTTTGATTTGAAGTATGTAAAAAAAGCGCCGCAGTCAAAATTGTTTAAAATCGACCGATTTTAAAATCATTTATCCACAGTTCGCACAAACAATAAGTGTTAAGTTCCCACAGGCAAAAAATTTGCACGTATTTTAATAAAAGTTTGGCTGAAATAGGCAAAATTAGTTAACTTTTCGGCCAGTTTTGATAAACTTATTTACGTATGAAACAATAGATTTAGATTTAAGTCATGCTAAATCTGCAATCAGGGCAAAAGTTGGCCAAATTTTTCACCTGTGGAACCTTAGCTTGGAAAATGGTAATGGTAATTAAATTTTATTGTAATGACCTATAGCCTGCTAAAAAGTTCTACGATTGATAATCAAAAAGGTCACTAAAACAATCACATTGGGCGTATTCAGCAGATAATTCCCATTAGCGATTACCGATTTACGATTTGCGATTGCTGATGAGTCTCTGCTGAATGGAATTGATAGCATACTTTAAGATATTCTGGTGACTTAAGTACTTTTTATCAATGCAAATCACTCACACAAAATTTTCAATAATTATGGATTGGTTTAATAGAAAATATCATATGAATGTCTCCACAATGGTAGGCTGCAATCGTTAACCAATCATGCGTTTTGTCCAATTTTCTAATTTCAAGAAACCATGTTTGTACCACCTATGTACACTGCAATCTTAATCCCCCCTATCTACGCCAATGGTTTAAATATATCAATTGGTATTACCATAATATAGAGGGGAAAAGAGTGTACACTTTTTGTTTCTATGGGCCGTGTCAACAGCTTAGCAGCGCGGAGCGAAGAATAGCTTATTCGCTGTGAACAAGAATGCTCTTCAGCTATCAGTTTATTCTTTTCGAGGAGTTTAGAAAGTGCAAAAATAAGAACTAATTGGTTAGATAATGTTCTGAGGGGAATTATGAAACGAACCAAATAAAAACAAATGAGAAAGTCTGTCAAGCCCGATTGTAAAATACTCTGTACCTGCGGTAGCAGTAAACTTGACTATCATTAATCCGATCTTTATCATTCCCTCGGTACTGCTTTCTAAATACGTCTAGAAGGTACGAACCGTCTTTAGAGCCTCCTGGCGTCAGTCCAAATTTTTTTTATTTTACGCCCAAAAGTAACAAATAGAAGGCTGAGAATATGACTTTAAAATTTTCATTTTCATAAGTTAATCATCTGAAACCCTAACGAAGTCTTAATTTTGCATTTAAACAACAAGCTGAACTAATTATTTCTCTCTCTCTCCTTCTCTTTCCATCTCTTTCTTTTTCATGTGTCTTCTCTGTAGCTCTAAAAGATGGCATTCAACCTGAAAGCCCTGCTGGGCATGGTGTTCGTCTTCATTGGCTGTTGCAGCAATGTTGTCTTCCTGGAACTGATCATCCAAATTGATCCGGGTGCGGGCAATTTGATCACCTTCTCCCAGTTCTTGTTCATTGCGCTGGAAGGATTGATTTTCACCTCAAAGTTCTTTACGGTGAAACCGAATATCGCTTTCAAGGATTATGTGATGCTGGTGCTGCTGTTCTTTGGGGCCAATGTGTGCAATAATTATGCCTTCAACTTTAACATACCCATGCCGTTGCACATGATCTTTCGCAGCGGATCGCTGATGGCCAACATGATAATGGGCATCATATTGTTAAAGAAACGCTACAATCTGAGGCAATACTCGTCGGTGGCCATGATTACGGCGGGTATTATTATCTGCACTCTGGTCTCCAGCGGCGATGTCAAGGATAACACGCATCACACACTGAAAGTGGATACCTCGTATTCGGATTTCTTCTGGTGGTCCGTGGGCATTGCCTTGCTCACGATTGCCCTGTTGGTGACGGCCTACATGGGCATTTATCAGGAGGTGATCTATAAGAAACATGGCAAACATCCTAACGAGGCTCTGTTCTACACGCACATGCTGCCCCTGCCCGGGTTCCTGTTCATGGCCAGCAATATAGTGCAGCATTTCAACATAGCCGTGGTCTCGGAGCCAGTGGCTGTGCCCCTGCTGGGATTCCTGGGACTCAACTGGCAGTTCCCCTTGATGCTGTTCTATCTGCTGTGTAATGTGATCACTCAGTATGTGTGCATTAGTGCCGTCTACGTGTTGACCACTGAGTGTGCCTCCCTCACAGTGACCCTTGTCGTCACCCTAAGGAAATTCGTCTCGCTCCTCTTCTCAATTATCTATTTCCGTAATCCCTTCACCCTGAATCATTGGATTGGCACTGTGCTGGTCTTCTTTGGCACCATTCTATTTGCCAATGTGATTAATCAGCTGATGGAGAGCTATCGGGTGCGTTCCCAGCGTCGCTTTGACACTGCTCCCGCCCCCAAAAAGGTGGAGTAGATGAGTCTTTTTTTTCTTTATATTAATTTTTACCACCTGCAGAGGCCATCCAAATCATATCAAACCTTTTTGTTCTAGTTTTAATTGATTGATTGTAAATAGTTGAAGAATTTATTGTTAATACGCTAAGTAGATATCCCTGATCTGATTCTCCCCATCTTGTCGCAAGCTTGCACTTTTAATGATACTTTTTGTTACAAAATTTTTAAAAAACAAATAAATTTCCCATCAAAAAAAATATACTGAGTCTGTCACAATTTTGTGTTTGCAATCTGCTAAAAATAATCGAACAATGAAATCAAAGTCGTATTTTACAATTTTTATGGGGGTTTAACAAAAACCCAAAAAATAGTTGACAATATTTGAGTATTATGAATGATTGTAGAGTAAAGTTAAGGTAGAACGCAGATAAAGTAGTGAAGTATAAGACTATTTTGTATTCCTTTCAATGAATTGTTTGACAATTTTAAACTGCAAAAAATTAACCTTTGTATTGTGACTGAGAAGAAGCTCAAGTTCACCAGAGACCAGGAAACAATGGAATCAGTGCTATTGTTGTGGGGAAACCATAGAAGAGTCAGTCAATAATTCAAGAATATCGTAACTCACGAAACACGATTTTTGAGTAAATCATGCTGAAATTATCGTTATGTCGTGTTCTATATTGTGTGAAATTTTCATATTTATATCTTTTAGGCTCTCCGGGTGAGACAGGAATATGTCGATATATCATTTAACATGTAAATTTTCATGTTCCGGCAAAATGCAAAAGCAGAAAAGTATGTAAGAGACTTCTGTCGCGCTTGTGCTGCTGTCGAATTCCAAAAGCGAACACGAACTTTTGCTCCGACTTATGAACGGAACCGAATCAACAGCAAAATGAACATGAAAATTGATGAAGCGACGACTGCAGCCGCTTCTTGCTTTTGACCAAATATCGTTTTGGGGTTTTGACTGCTGCTGTCGCTTTTGTATTTCGCAAAAGCGGACGAAATAAAACTTATGGCAGTTTTTTAAACACTGAAAAAAACTCTGAATCCGGTATTTTCGCCCATTAATTTCGAAGCTCTTCAGTCGAGTTAAACTTTCGCCCGCCAGCATAAATACGACGTGCAAGTTAACCACACATGTTTTCAATTTGATTCATGTCCGGAGAACGCGCAGGCCTTACTAAAAGCTGGATATTCTTCTCAGTGAACCACCCACGACTGGCCCTTACTACGTGAATAGGCGCATTATCTTGCTGAAAGATGGTGTCGGGGTCCGGCTCTTGCTCCAAAAAGTTAATTAACACTGCATCCAATAAGTTTAAATATCAGCCTGTATTCCTAAGACCTCTAATCTTGCATATCGGGGTCCGATTGTGATAGTCAATACAGTTTTAGGAGGTCGAAATGCGCTCAGACGCCTTAATGTCGTGCCATTTGTAACGAGTAACAATCACTGATTCCGCCTAGTGTTTGGTATAAGGGAAAGCGCACGCGATAATATTTCTTCCGGCTCTGTCTCGTCGGCTACGGGTGTGGGGTCTTGCTACCCTCCTCATAATTTGTCCAATTATCATATCCTTTAAGTTTTCCGCGTGCTAAGACAGAATATGCTATGATCCGGGAGGAGCACACCAAAGCATAGGGATAGAATATAGACTAGGAAAGGAAATTTTGAAATTTTTTTGGATAAATTTAGTATTAATAGGATATCAATTAAATAGTAAATAGTATACCTAAAAAAAACATTAAATAAGAAAAATTATAAACAAGTTTAAAATTAAAATTAATCATTAAGGTTGGATAAATAAATAAAATTATTAAAAAGAAGGACACAGAGCTATCAGGCTAGTAAATTTGATGAAATTATGCTCTGAGTGATCAATCGCAATGGCTTGAGTTTGAACTCAAGTTCAATGGTGGTGTTTTTTTTTTTTGCTGTGGAATTGCGCTCAATAAAGAGCTCCAAGCTAAGCTTCACGCAATTAAATAAAAGTAAATTAAATCGGAAATTGAAATGATTTTTTTTTCGTTTTTACCAATTTAGTTTTTAGTTTTTTTTTATACTCTGTTCCGAAGGTACATAGAGTATATTAAGTTTGTGCAAAAGTATGTAACTGGGAGAAGGAATCGTTTCCGACCCTATAAAGTATATATATTCTTTATCAGCATCAACAGCCGAGTCGATATAGCCATGTCCGTCTGTCCGTCCGTCTGTTTGTCCGTCTGTTCGTCCGTCTGTCCGTCCGTATGAACAAACAGATCTCAGAGATGGTAAGAGATAGAGGTTTGACATGTATGGGACAAATGCTTCTTATACTTGCAGGCAGATCAAGTTTATTTTCAATTTTTGCCACGCCCCTCCGCCCCCGCAATTTAAAAAAAAACGTTATATCTCCCACAGTTTTGAAGATAGAGGATTCGTACCTTTTAAAGATAGTTAGTCATTAGCAATATGTGTCGATTTGCCGATTTGATAACGATCGGATGAGCAGTTCTCAAGTTATGAGCAAATATGTGATTTACCCCCGCCACCCCCCTCCCACCCTTTCACAACCAACGCTGCAGAGAGAGAAAGAGATGGTGAGATAGAGAGATAGAGAGGGAGAGAGGGAGGAACTCAGAGATGAGCGCAGCAACAGCACTGCATTCAGCTCCTACTCTAGGTACAGAGTATAAATATAGTCGGGCTTGACCGACTTTATCACTTGTTATACCCTGTTCTCATTAAAAATGGGAAAAAGGTTTGAAAAGATTATGAAGTTGTGCAAAAGTATGTAAAAGCCAGAAGGAAGCACCTTCGACCCCATAAAGTATATATATTCTTGATCAGCATTAACAGCCAAGTCGATTTAGCCATGTCCGTCTGTCTGTCTGAACGTGTTGATCTCAGTAACATCTATCTCTGTACCAGATAGAGCCACAATTTTTGGCATGTATGTACGACGAGCCTTAAGATGGCGTGGCAATAGCATCGGTACAGCCACGCCGGAACTATGTTTAAGGTTACAATTTTCAGTTAAAATTTGATGGATCCGTCTTCTACCGACATTGAGCTCTAAATGACGTTTAATGCCTGTACAAGACATTTGATTGTTAACAGCCAGGCGCTTAATCTCACGCTTGCACCTATCGTCGATGTGGCTCGGTCTGCCACTGCGTTTAATCTGACCATAGGAGCTTGGATTTTTTAAGAAATTAGCTATCGTATTTCTGTGTCGAGACACTCTGGAAGCTATTTCAATCCTTGGATTCGTCCGCGTTCCTCAGCTGATAAATGTGTTCCACGCGGCATTCTTAGGAAAATTAAAAAATTTTTTTTGTGTTTCTGCAACAACTACTTAATTTACTCTCAACTTTTCATTTTTTATCAAAACACATCCAATTTGTTTTTGCACATAAACTTATTTCCTAAGAAAATCAAATCTCGCCACTCAAATGTGTGATAACGGTACTAAGAATGATGACCAAAGAAGAATTATGCAAAAGCATTCTAAAAATAGATAACAACAAAAGACTTTTGCATACCTAGAACATATGTTCTGTTACTATTGAGGAAGAGAGAAACGAAAACATATTTGCACATATACTTATTGCACTGATGTAGCTGCCATAGGAACGATCGGTTGAAAAGTAGTTTTAGTGAGAAAAACTTTTTTGTTTTCAATGCTATCGCTCCCAACCCTTGTATTTGTCAGTTTTCTATGATTTCACATAATTTCACCGAGATTTATCAAAATCGGAAAACTATAAGTATAGCTGCCATAATAAAGTATAGGTTTGAAAAAAAGTCTTAGTGAGAAAAACTTTTTTGTTTTCAATGCTATCGCTCCCAAACTTTGTACATACCAATATTACACACGACCACTGTCAAGTTTTGATTCAAATGGGATGACTATAGCACATAGCTGCCATAGGAACGATCGGTCCAAAAAGTAGTTCTAGTGAGAAAAACTTGACAGACATGAATCCAATTCAGAACATATGTAGTAACCTTGCACGTCGTGTTTATGGTGGCGGACGAAAGTTCAACTTGACCGAAGAGCTTCGAAAGGATGTTACTGAGGAATGGGCCAAAATACCGGATTCAGAGTTCGAATTCATGACTAGCGCCATCCGGTTAGGCATTTTTAAGCTCATAAATAAACCTGGAGGTTAAATCCATTACTTATTAATTTTTTATTATCCTCATTTTGTATCCTTTTTAAAATTTTTTTAGACTGGCTTTAATTAAATTTCGCAGTAAAAATTTAACTTTTTTATAAAAAATGCCGAAAACATGCTTTAACTTTAATATAAATATTTGATATTGTTGATTTACCTTAAGGGGGGACATCTAAGTAGAATTTTTTAAAAATCGAAATTTTTGTTGGCTTAAATAATGCTTTTTGCCAAAATCGATGAATTCTAGCAAAAAAAATTTTAGATATTGCTACCAATATTGCAAAAAGTGTTTTTATCGATGGTCTTTTATCAATTTTGAAAACATTTGATGTCATGGGCTTGACAATCGGCTCGAAAAGTTTCAAGTTTTGCCAGGAAGTGGACCAGTACCGCATTAATAAAGCTGAGCGATGGAGCAAAAAAGGCTCGCCTTGACTTAAAAGCAGCTCGGAAGGAGAATAAACAGAAGGACATCGATCTAGAAGGCCAATTGTATGATGCAGGCATCGCAGAATAAATATACATGAATAAATTACACGATTTTACAGTTCTTAAAACTTTAAACGCGTTTATCTCGAAACCACTTTCTTTCAGCTGGCCGGACACATAACTCAAGCAAATCTTAACCGATCGATCTGAAATTTTGTCAGTAAATCGGAAATACCTATGGCTATCGATCCTCGTAGGATTTTTTCGATATTTTGCTTACTTTATTTTTAAACAATTATTTAAGACGTTTTTTTTTTGTTTTAAAACGCCAAAAATCAAAATATCGAAAAAATCCTACGAGGAATGTATTTATTCTTGGAAAATGTTAAAGTATATGACATATTCCAAAATAGGTCGAAATAGGTTAAAATATGTTATCATATTCTCAAATACGCTTTTAGGTCAAAGATATGTAAATACTTACTTACTATACACTTTTCGTGAAACAAACTTGAATGCAATCAGAAATTTATTTGTTTTCGCTTAAAATCCAATGTCTATTGATAACACAGTACGACAAATTTCAACTTTTTTCAAACCAACCCAAGCTATACTAAGCGGAATTGATATTGCCTCCCGAACTAATTAAATTCCTAGCTGCGTTTGGCTAGATTGGAAGCATGTTTTTTTTGGACCCTCAAAGTATTTGAAATTGGGTCATTCAGTTTTGGTGATAGCCGCAATCAGCAAAGTTGTGGCTGACAGTCTGCTAAAGAAATTTTTTTACAAAGTTTTTCAAAAAAATTATGATTTCCGGGAGTTTTTCTTAAAATACTTTATTTTTAAAACGTATATTTTTAATTTTTCGAGTGTAACTTTTAAAAAACCAGAAATTTTTGCATACTGTCGTTTTCAAAAATAAAGATTTTGAGATACCAAACTACTCTTCTAAACAAGGTTTTACAATATGAACACTTCTACATCCTCTAAAAACAAATTTCACTTATTTGGGTTTTTTTCTTAATGGCTTTTAATGTACTCAAGTTGTTTATTAAGCTACAACTTTGCCGAAGACAGTTTTCGGCCTCGAACCGGACCATGAACCCATCCTTTCAAATACTTAAACGTACGAACCTGACCCCTCTTTATACAAAAAAATTTGGTTCAAACAATCATTTACGTAAATTTTTTAAGAATTTAATAACTTTCCCCATTTAATGACTGGAAACAAAAATTGTAAAATTTAGTACAGATTACAAAAATCCAATCCAAATTCGGCATATTTGTCCATTCGACCAATTGTCTAAATTTTGACCGAAAGAAGAGGTGAAAATTTGTCAACTATCCAACTATCCATGAACCCAAAAACTAGCCAAAACTTGTGTTTGATATGTATCCGCGAACCGAGCTTTACCTTTTAAAACGGGTTCGAACACCCGGACCGGACCATTATCAAAATTTTACAGCTTTGCAGCCTGCTTTGGGCACCACTGTTTTAAACCAATAACCGTAACCCATAGCCGTATGACTGATTACCGTAACCCATATCCCACAACCGTAATATAACCGTAACCGGAAAACAGCGATCGACCAAAACAGTAACCCTAACCGTTATTCGTTTCTGTTTTAATCTCTGGTATTTACACATTTTACTTCATCAAGTAATTCGTTTCGCTATGAAACTAATTTCAATCCTGTAGCCCATACTCCATAAGTCAAACGCTCACTTACATATCAACTAAGTATATCTCGTATATCTCAGTCTCAACATGTCTGACCACAAATATATGTTTAAAATACTCATGCTGGGCGATTCGGGTGTCGGTAAAACGTGCCTCTTGCTACGCTTCACCAACAATCGCTTTAACGGTCAATATGCCTGTTCGCTGGGCCTTGACTTTAAGATGCGCACTGTTGAGGTGTCCGGCTGTAGGGTGAGGCTACAACTCTGGGATACGGCTGGTGAGGAGCGCTTCCGTTCCGTCATGACCTCATACTATCGTGGTGCCGATGGCATAATTCTAGTGTATGATACGACAAAACGCGATTCCTATCTGCACACTGAGATCTGGATGAAAGAGATCGCACGCCATGCAAACGAAAGTGTCAACATTATGCTGGTGGGGAATAAAGTGTGATAATTATGATGACCGTCAGGTGGACCAACAGGCAGCTGCCATGTATGCCAGTCATTTGGGTGTACCGTTTATGGAGGCCTCGGCTAAAAGTGGTATTAATGTGGATGATCTGTTTATCATGATGGCCGCGAATATCTACAGTCGTATCATAGCTCCTACTATTTCAAATGGGGATGGGGATGCGAAGGAAAAAAGGAACAAAAGCCTAAAACCCCCGGTATACGTCTCAATGCTGCTCAACCACGTCGTCAGAATCGTGATTGGTCTTGCTGTTAGGTAAGGAATTTTGTGCGTTGTTTATATATTTTCTAAGATTTGCTTCTCATCCCCCACCAGCCTAAGACAATCATCCCCCGAACAAACTAAGTACAGCAATCAAATCATTTGGCAATTGTCCAGCCACAACTTGTGAGGGTGGGGAGGTCGTAAAAGAAAGTGGGCGGTTACCGGATTTTTGATTGTACGGATGACCGTGCGTAACTAATCAAAAAACATACACAAAAAGATGATTATGTATAATGATGTCCGGACGAAACTATTTTATATGACTTGAAGCTGAACTAGAAAATGTGTACACATTATATAAGAGAGAAGAACATTAAGTCATGTAGTTTATATGTTAAAGTAGAAAAATCCTTCTGGTTTGATCCAGATTTGTTCTCTTAGCACAATATAATAATAATACTTAATTTGAAATCTATAAACAAAGACGTTGATATATGACGCTTTTCATATATTTCTCTTAGCACAATATAATAATACTTAATTAAAAATCTATGAACAGAGACGTTGAGTTTTAAATAAGTAATGCGGCTATAAGTATCAAGTCGTCAGTCGGAGAATTAATGGTGATAAAAATTATTAATATTTTATTATAGAGTGAAACATGTTTGCTTAATTTCAAAATTACAATCTCTCTCAATGGTATATGGGCATTTCCACCTTTGAGATTTCCAAAAAAATTAGTTTTAAAAAAATTATTTTTCTTAACTACTTGAAAACAAAAACATGTTAGTTTTTTTAACGCCTAAATGTCGTGTTCTCTTATTAAAGCTTATAAAAACAAAACTAATGTAAATAATTGTATGATTGCCTCAATAACCTTCTTCTGAGCTTAACTGTTCAAATTTTTACTTAACCAGATTTATTTTGTCTTCTATATTTTTCCGCATAAAAGCACGAACGTCGCGTTCGCGACTGTGGAAATGCCCATATTATAAATCTGTAGGCCCATATGATTGACACTGACTTAATATGTCAGTCCCAAAGCCAAAACTGCTTATCTTACAGATTTTAGATTTGGCAAGGAAGAAAATTTGGAAAAATTGTCCGCGAAGTGGGTTAAAATACCAAAGAAAAGTTTATATGGAGCACATAAAATTTTTTGTAATACAGACAATCACATCGATAATTTGTGTTGTTTTTCCATGTCAGTGTACTCAAAATTGTCTAACACATCTCAACTTGTGCTGTTTTTATACCCGTTACTCGTTGAGTAAAAAGGGTATACTAAAGTCGTGCAAATGTATGTAACAGGCAGAAGGAATCATTTCCGACCATATAAAGTATATATATTCTTGATCAGCATCAACAGCCGAGTCGATTTAGCCATTTCCGTCTGTCCGTCCGTCTGTATGAACATCTAGATCTCAGAGATGGTAAGAGATAGAGGTTAGACATGTATGGGAAAAATGCTTCTTTTATCTGCACGCAGATCAAGTTTGTTTCAAATTTTGGCCACGCCCCCTGCCGCCCCCGCAATTTGGAAAAAACGTTATATCTATTAGAGTTTTAAAGATTGACGATTCGTACCTTCTAGAGATAGTTAGTAATTAGCAAAATGAAAAACGATAAAGATCGGATGAACGGTTCTCAAGTTATGAGCAAAAAAGTGAACATCCGCATCCATGCGTACATCCCTTTATGTTTTATGTTACAGAGAAGTTTTTGATGCAAAAAATTAGAAAAACTTAATTTTAATTATAGAAAAATGTTTAAGTCGCCCCTGGCTGCATAACCAAACGCTACGCCACTGCATCACATAAAGATTTTTAGCAATTCGAGCTTACGGACGGAGTATTTTGTTTAGAGGCGAAAGTAAGTTTTCTTGAGTAATTAGGACTCAGTAAACATAAATCTGAAGTCAAAAAATTCTACCTTTGATTGTTTCGCCAGGTTAGACTGTTCGAATAGTCGAACAACGGCGGTAGAGCACGATTTAGATAACATGTATAAATTCAGTTACCATACACCAAATGTACTAGTATGTATGTTGCCAAAAGATGTAAGTTTTCTTATTTATATTTATTTTTATAGAATACTACTAATTATTTATTTGAGATATTATTATATAGTATACTTGATTCCCACTTATGGAAGGCGGAGAAGCAGGTATCCAGATGCAAGAGCACCTGATATTTTTTACACATCCGTTGTGTAGGCTTATGGCAGGTTTTACATAGCCTGGCATTAGTCTCGGGCTGATTGACAATTTTGTGTTGACCAAAAGCACGAGGAAGTGGGTGAACTGTGAAAGTATTGTTTGGTTCGGTTTCTTCATGAGCCAAGTTTTCCCTGTCATACAGGGCCCACAATAAATTGTTGGCCAACTCCACTCGAAATCTTATATGGCTATTCAGTTTCCACGCATTCACTATTGAAGATTCTAGCACAGCTAACCAAAGAGGCCACCACCTCTTTTTCTACACTATTGCAATATGAACGTTAAATTTTGTTACCTTGAGGCAATTCTCTTGCAGTCCTCAACTTTGGAGCAGGTGTGCCAACCTAATTGGTAAGCACAGTTCCTTAGGCGCATTTAGACCTTTCAGCCAACAAACACTTCAAATAGTGCGATGAAAAAAAATTATCAAAATATAGTTGATGCGGGCCTGGAATTCTTAATGGCTTTCCATGTAATGGATAGAGGCTCCAAAACCAATGTTTTATCGTAGGTATCGGCAGCAAGATATCATACGAAAGACGAATCCGGTGAAAGCCGCCAAGCACCAGCACTTACATATATGCAAATTAAATAGGATTGTTGTTCATGTACACTTTACCGATATTTTTTTTGCTCATCACAAGACAAATGTACATCGAAAACACCAAATAGCATTATTTTTTGTTTTTTTTTTTTTTAAGAGTGTGCGGACTTGGTTTGACGTAGAATTTTAATATCAAGCGTTGAATTTGTGGACCAATAATTTTGTCTTTGTGGCATTTTGTGGTAGCCAAAAAAATTAATTTAATTTGACTGCTACCGCCGTTGTTCGATTACTTGAACAGACACTTTCGCAGATGTGCTAAGGTCTCCTAGTGCTACTTTTTCCTCGGGTTTTCTTATTACGGATTATTTTCGACCTTTACTTAAAATAATTCTTGACTTTTGGAAAAAAAAATTAAGAGTTATTTGTTGTTTAGCGTTTAGAAAATGAGACTTCATGTAAGGTTTTTTTTAACCCGTACCTGGAGCTCACCTGTAAGGTGTGGGGTGATTGCAATAATTTTTGTCTGAAAGCCAATTAAATTTACTATAGTATAGTGTAATTACCTAAACAATTGGATTTACAAGATCCCAGTAAAAATTTTGTTAAAATAGGCAATTTTGCTGTTCAACAAGTCGAACAGCGGCGTAAAATGGGTTTAAGTTGCAAAAAGTAAGTTTTTGACCCTTTTTCACATGATTTGTTGTAAAGCTATAAATTTGCTAAAGCTATAATTTTGTTTTGGCTCTCTTGAATATTTTCGTAAATTGATATTTCTTTATAAAATAAAAACTATCCCAAAGAATTGTACGATTTTTTTAGATTTAATCAAATTTTCTGCTGCCCCAAGTTATGACCTGAAACAGTACTGCTGGCAAGTAATTTGTACAGATTTTCAATAAAAATGTTCAACAAAACCCAATGCATTCTTTAAGGGAGGAACAATATATTTTTTTTGTAACCGTTACTCGTAGAGTAAAAAGGGTATACTAAAGTCGTGCAAATGTATGTAACAGGCAGAAGGAATCATTTCCGACCATTTTATGGTCCATTTTATCGACACACTGAAGCGGCTATTCGGGCTATTGTGACAAAATTTCGCACCAAATTAACATTGTTGGACATTAAACCACCAACACGCTTACGTAGAGTGTGAACTGAAGAAAATATCGCAGCTGTTACGGCCAGTGTTAATGATGACCATCAATTATCGATTCGTCGCCGTTCGCAGCAATTGGGCCTCTGTTACTCAACAACGTGGAAAATTTTGCGGAAGGATTTAGATGTGAAGCCTTTTAAAATACAGCTGGTGACAGAATTGAAGCCGAACGACCTATTTTTGGTGAATGGGCTGTTGGAAAGTTGGCCGAAGATCCACTTTTTTACCGAAAAATTGTGTTCAGCGATGGAGCTCATTTTTGGCTCAATGGGTACGTAAATAAGCAGAATTGTCTATTTTAGAGTGAATATCAGCCAGAAGCATTGCAAGAGCTACCAATGCATCCAGAGAAAGTCACAGTTTGGTGCGGTTTATGGGCTGGTGGCATCATTGGACCGTACTTCTTCAAAGATGATGCTAATCGTAACGTAACTGTGAATGGTGAGCGCTACCGTGAGATGGTTTCCAACTTTTTTTTGCCCAAAATGTAAGAGCTTGACTTGCATGACATGTGGTTTCAACCAGACGGTGCCACATGCCACACAGCACGCGCAACAATGGACTTATTGAGAATCGAGTTCGGTGAAGATTTTATTTCACGTTCGGGACCGGTCAATTGGCCGCCTAGATCGTGCGATTTAATGCCTTTCATTTTTTTTTTTGCGGGGCTATGTGAGAGCTCATGTCCGCTTCAATTGACGCATTGGAAGACAACATTGAAGCAATTATTCGTGAGATACGGGCCAAAATGTTGGAAAGAGTATGCCCAAATTGGACTAAGCGGATGGACCATTTGATGCGCAGTCACGGTACCCATTTGCATGAAATTATCTTCAAACATTAAATTATATGGACCGTACTTTCGATTCAAATAAAGATTTTATGCATTTTTCTGAATTTTATGTTTTTTTTTTTTAAACTTTTCTATAGTTCTTAAAAAATCACCCTTTAGATGAATTTATGTAATCAACTCATTTCCCGACAGACGGCCATGCGGTCAATGTCGCAATCTTTTGTTCAGTGTTTTTTGTAATTTATTGTAATTTTTAGAGTTAAGAAAAATTAAAATGAATAAAAGAATAATCTATCTTTCATCTTTAAATGGGCTCAAAAGGCTACAAAAATCACGGCAAATGTTAAATCCCTTAGCCGATAGCATTTCTGGCAATTCTTTAACATATTCGGCTCTCAAAGAGATTGTTTTAGTGACCTTTTTGATTGAAAATCGTAGAACTTTTTTAGGCAGGCTCTAGGTCATTAAGTTACGGCTCTTTTTATAAGAATGATTGCCACAAGTCCTAAAAAGAACGTCAGCATATTAAGGCACGAATTAAATTGTGTGTCAACGTTTTGCTGCAGGGTCTTAATAAAACCTTCCGGAACTCCCCTCATCGGCCTGGGCTTTTCGCATCACAATTTTCTTCACTTTGTATAAAATTTTTAAAATTAAACTTTCTTTTTATGTGGATTTTATGCGTAAAGCAAGGAACTTGTTTCCCATATTCAAGCTTGCTTGTTTTTGAGGTGCGACGCCAAATTGGCTGTGTTACCGGTTGTTTTAATTACTTTCCCGCACAAATTACGCTTGGCTGTGCCTTTTTTTATTTCGCTGTAATTAGCTTTTTATCAAATTTAAACCCATTCTCTCATTAAAAATGAGAAAAAGGGGATCATGAAGTTGTGCAAATGTATGTAACAGCCAGAAGGAAGCACCTCCGACCCCATAAAGTATATATATTCTTAATCAGCATGAACAGCCGAGTCGATTTAGCCATGTCCGTCTGTCTGTCTGTATGATCGCGTCGATCTCAGAGACTGTAACAGATAGAGCCACAATTTTTGGCATGTATGTACGTGTATACTGTACCCACATCGAGTTGGTTTCCGATTTGGAAAATTCCACCTCCTCCATCTTTTAGCAGCGAAAAACTGTATCTCTCTCTATATGAACGCGTTGATCTCAGAGACTATAAGAGGTAGAGCCACAAATTTCTGCATGTATGTAGGTGTATACTGTACCCAGATCAAGTTTGCTCCAGATTTGGCAAATTCCTCCTCCTCCTAGTGACTTAATATATATTCAGTAAGGCCCAATATCTGTCTATTCTGTATACTACTTTAAGATCCGAGCAAGGACACCGAAGATATGCAAGTGCCCCTCTCCCTTTATTCAAATAAAATTTAAAATAAAAGGAGTTCAAAGCTATAAGAACCACATTACTTGGAACAGGGTATTTTGCTGTCTGGGCACTCGACCGCAGCACTTTTACTTGTTCTAATTTCGTTTTCTGCATACAATTATCGAATTTGAGTGAACTTTCGAGTACTTAAAATTCAAGAATCTTTCATTTCTTCACAAAACTACAGTGGTTAGTGACGACGGTAATTAATCAGCGCGATCGATTATCAACTGATCTCCCATACGGCTGCAGGCTTCTCTCCTACTCGTCTAGCACAATCACTCATGCAGTTGAGCGCTCTTTGATCGTGAATTGAGTGACAAACGGCGCTTGAGCGACTTCGACGGCTCCAAAAGCAATTTTGCTGGAGTGAACTGGGCAACTCCTCTGGCTCTCAGGCAATTAAATTGATGGCTTTTGGGGGTCCAGACAAGAGCTACAATAGCTTGATATTGGGTGCCAAACCTGGAAGTCAATCCAAGCAGAAACCATGCCCACTAATCAGCAAAAAATATAACTCTAATTGCTGACAAAAGAACTCACCCTCTGAGTAGGCTTAGCACCACAAAAAAAGATAACAATCTTATTTCCTTTTGGCTGCTGATGAAATATTAAATTTAGGTTTTCACTCTCGGCTTGATTTTATAATTTTTATATTTGCAAAGACAAACTTGTACTGTCGCAATAGCGAGTTTTAAGGAAAACTTTCAACTGCACTCAGCCAGGTCTCAAAAGAAATAGAACTCTTGCGATGGACAGTGGGGCGAAAAGGCCAAAATCGCGCCATAATTCAGCGGAGCACTGTATCAAAAAATGTTGATGCCATCTTTTTAAGAGGATTAAAGTATTAAAAAAAAAAGTTAAAAGTTGGAAATATTTAGTGGAAATTTTTTTAAGAATTAAAAAAAAATTTTTACTTGTTTTTGCGAAATAAATTTGTTTTTTGAAACAGAGGAAGCTAAAAACTGGCCTATACGATTCTTTGCTAATATTATTAACTTGGAACTATTTTTTCGCAGTCGAAAGAGTATATCCTATAGTTTTGGTTGGAATAATCGGGTTAAATTTTCAAAACTTTTTAAATTTTAGAGTAATTATAATTAAAAACGAAAGCAGTAACTTCTTTGAGTTCGAACACTTGAAAAGCTTTCTCAACGGTGCGACTTCGACCAAACTTCGATCAGCCTTAAAAACATTATTTACCCTGTTTTGAGCGTTATTGAGAACAAACTGTTTTTTATAAAACCCTCAACGATCGTGCTACAAGTGTCACCGTCTCGGTTCGACATATTGGCAGCTCAGTAAGAAACTCCTGCAGTTTCAGCTCCAAAAGGGACTGTTCGCGTGAAAACCAACGGACGGACAAGCTTATCGACTCAGTCGTCTGCTGATAAAGATATATATTTTATGTGGTCGGTGATTCCTTCATGCGTTGCAAACTTCTGGGCAAATTATAATACCGTATAACAACATCACCAAATTCGTATTATATTGAACAATTTTCTTTTTCCCATCATTCTTTTTACTTGAATTAGAGTACTACTCTTGAATTTCAGGTACATTTTCTAACAGATCTAAAGCTGTGTTTGGCATTTTTTTTTTTTTCCTGTCTCTTGAAATGCCTCGATGCTAGAGGATCCAAGGTAATGAACATTCTATTTAGAACATCGAGGTTCCACTTTTCCCGACTGCATTTTCTCGAAAAATGTTCTCTGTAAAGCTTGAAATCTTTGTTTCTTCTTTCCTGGGCCTACTCTGTTAATTGACCAATTGGGAGCAATGCATAATTAATTATTTCCGGGCCATGAATAAAAAATTTATGCAAAGTCGGCGTCATATTGTACCAAGGATACAAGTTTACGAAATGCCTAGCAGTCTCCAAGGCATAATATTAGAATTTGTTTGTATTAATACAATAATTAATACATGAGTTGCTGCGTTTTGAAAAAATCGCCTTGCAGTGTTACCATCGTTACCAGTGGCGTAGATAGGGGGATTAAGATGATCAATCCCCCCCATTGAGTTCCAAATCGAAATTATAGGGGACGAAGTCGAAGATAAATAGTTAAAACAAAAACTAAGAAACATGACTTAATTTTTATAAGAAATAATTAAGAAAAGAATAAACCCTGTTAATAGTCTAGAATTCCCGCCTTCTTTCAGAAACTTACAAAAATAATTCCGACGATAGATTGTCAATTGTGAACAATTTTCATGCAAAAAAATCGTCCAAAATTTTTAACGACTTAGCTCTAATATTTTATTACCAATACCATTTCCAACTTCAATGGTTATTGTCTGAGCGGATCGCGGACAGAAACTTTTAAACTCTTTCACGCGACTTAAAATAAAATCTTGCCTGCGGCGCTCCATTTTCCCATATTTCTTCTACAAAAATGAAACTTAACTGAACACATTCACTGAAAAATTTTGTGTTTACGGTCTGTGTTTTCGCTGGTGGAAACGAAATGTGTATATATATTCGAAATATTGCTCTTTTTGCAGCCAAATGTGGCAATTCGATTTTTTACATCCCGCCAGATCCTTTTCATGATTTGAGTGTGGGAGCGAGTTTTTGAAAATCCCTTTTCACCGATAACACAGTGCTACAAATTTCCAAAAATTGTAATAACCTGGGTATTGGCATAGCGTACGCTGTAGAGCAGGTTGCGTATAGCACTTCCTCATACTTGGTTTTCCTCGGGGACCCCCAAAATCTGAAGTTATGGCCCAAAAACCGTTTATTGATCTTTTTGCTCACTTAAATTGATATAACTCGCGAATGGACCATCTGATTTTATATAATTTTGTATATTCTGATAGCGACGAGAAGAGTCTAATATATTATATTCATAGGTTATAGTGATTTACCGCGATGGCTGAGAAATGCGGGTTACAGATCTGGTATTTTCAGCATTTTTTTCGAAATTTGTACTTTGACCACCACTGGTTTTACTATTTTATTCTATGCAATTTTTCCTTAAGGTTTATTATAAAAGCCCAGTTAATTCTGCGTTGAACATTGGTTCTCCCGATAAATTTGGTTACCTAATGGAGAAGTTATTCGCGGATATGTGAGCACACCTCGAAAATCTAGTATTCGTTTGAAGTGTGCTTACAGAAAATCGATTGACTTAACATTATTGCCCCTAAAAGTATAGTTTGCTAAAGTTTAGTGGGAAATTTTAAATATAGTTTTTCATGTTATTGCACAATCACACAAATGTTTTCATATTTGTTCGTTGCTGTTACCCTATATGGTCAGGATAACCTGCAGTCAAATCAACAATTAATGCATGTATATTCGTCCACTACGTATGTGGAGTACATACCGCTAATGTGTAAAATCTTTGGTATAGGGTATACGAATTAAAAATAGAACTTCAAAAAGCACAGTCAGCCCAACACTCAAGCGGGCACGAGCCATTAAACGATTTAGCTATGATAACCGGAACTTAAAATCAAATGCTTGGAACATGCGCTGAATAATAACCAAGTAAGAAACTCGGCCCGACAATAAAAACTCTGTACCTGCGGAAGTGCATGCTCAGGATGTATTTTGCTGCCGATCCTTACCAATGAGTCCATATGTAGTGCAAGTTGCTTTATATGACAAGAAGGTAAAGAAATGAGGGGTCGTGGCAAAATTTTCAAAATAAACTTGATCTGCTTGCAAGTATAAGAGGTTTATGTCCCACATATGCCAAACCTCTATCTCTTACCATCTCTGAGATCTGTTTGATCATACGGACAGACAGGCAGGCGGATTTGGCTATAACGACTCGACGGTTGATGCTGATCAAGAAACCATATTCCTTAAAGGGTAGGTAATGCTTCCTGTTCCATTTGCAAAAAAACTTATTATACTCTGGGTATGGAGTACATTAACAGTACAGCTGTAGTGAAGATGCATTAATTGTTAATTCGACTGGAGTTTATCCTGGCCCCATAGGGTAACAGCACTCGATCAGGAATAATATAAGTCCAGAATTGTCATACAAATATTCAAACATTTATGTAATTATATAAAAAACTATATTTAAATTTCCCACTAAACTTTAGCAAACTATACTTTTAGGGGCAATAATGTTAAGTCAATCGCTTTTCTGTAAGCACACTTCAAACGAATACTAGATTTTCGAGGTGTGCTCACATATCCGCGAATAACTTCGCCATTAGGTAACCAAATTTATCGGGAGAACCAGAGTTCAACGCAGAATTAACTGGGCTTTTATAATAAACCTAAAGGAAAAATCGCATAGAATAAAATAGTGAAACCAGTGGTGGTCAAAGTACAATTTTCGAAAAAAATGATGAAAATACCAGATCTGTAACCCGCATTTCTCAGCCATCGCGGTATATCACTATAACCTATGAATATAATATATTAGACTCTCCTCGTCGCTATCAGAATATACAAAGTTATATAAAATCAGATGGTCCATTCGCGAGTTATATCAATTTAAGTGAGCAAAAAGATCAATAAACGGTTTTTGGGCCATAACTTCAGATTTTGGGGGTCCCCGAGGAAAACCAAGTATGAGGAAGTGCTATACGCAACCTGCTCTACAGCGTACGCTATGCCAATACCCAGGTTATTTCGCACTGTAGCACTGTGTAATTATTTGATAAATTAACTTTTTTACGACCACTCAATCTGGCCCGTATTTTAAGCATTATGTGCAAAGATCAAAATAAAATTTCAAAATTTAAACACACACTCATAGAAAAAACTATTTAACTCAGTTAAAGAAAAATAAGTTTCTGGTTTAAAAAAGAACTACCCAAATAGCTTACATTTCAAAATATTAGTCAAAAACGCATGAAAAGGCTTAATCTAAGTTGCACTTGCGGGATGGCTAGCCTACGCAGTCAAGTTCGAAAGGGTTTGTGAACAAGCTAAAAAAAATGAAATCGCTCGAAGTTCTGTGGCATGGCGAAAATATTCCAGCGATTTGGCAAATCGCTAAAACCCAAATCGCTAGTGAATTCTGTGGCACCCCTGTATAGCTGACTGCCTCACCCTTACTGCATGATAATTCTTTATAGTTCGCGGTTCATCGATAAAATTCTTTTAGCAAAGGGGGACCATACTAGGCCTTGAATTCTTGGGGCCGTTCACAAATTCGTTGTGTTTTGAAGAAAATAAAATCAGCATATTTCAAAATTCGTTTAAAATATACAATGGATGACCCCCGCAATTGATATGCCTGAAAATTTTTAATAATTCGCAGTCCATCAAAAGTATTGTTTTTTTTTTTTTTAATTTTCGGAGAGAAGGCAGGAGTTATACAGGCCTGTTCAGGTTTTCACTTTCGACAAAAATTGATTGGGAAAATCAGATATACAACGTTTTAATGATTTGAATCCGTCTTTGAGTTATAAAAAGAGTAATTAGAAACTAAATGTTAGATAAAACGGATTACCTTGGATGTTGAAATTAAAAAAAGAGAAAATCCGTAAAAAATTTCGAATTCAGTTTAGTTAAACCCTTAAAGACATGGTAGCAAGACTTTTCCGAAAACTTTAAAAAAAATTCTAAAGACCCAAAAATAAACTGTTCAAAATTTTGAACTTCATGTCCCCCCCCATTGCACAAAGCTATCTACCGCAACTGATCGTTACTACTTTTCTTTTTTTTCTTTCCCTTTTTTTTTTTTTTTTTTTTTTTTTTTTTTCCAAATTCCAGGTTTCGGGAGATCACTAATTCGTTTCAATTCGATTTTGTGTCTTGGCAACAATTTCTTTGTCTTCTACCGATCTGGCATGCCACCTTCTTATAGGCAATTTGAAGGACAAATGCAAAAGGCATTAAAAACCGAATCCATCCATGCAAAGTTGAAAACCCGAATTTCAAATTTTCCGCTTTCACTTCCATTAAAGGAATCATTTCGTCAATGTTATTAAATTGTTTGCTTGTTGCTCCGCAAATGTAACACTTACAGGGTTGCCCATATTCGACGGACCCATTTTTTTTTTTTTAAATCAAAGAAAAAAATTAAAATTTGGCGGTTGGCAATCTTAATCATTTAATTTGTTCCAAGTAGATTTGTTTACATCAATTTTTGAATATGATATCTCTCAAATGGCCGCCTCTGGCGTTGATGGCGTATTGTGCCCTTTTTGCAACATTTTCCATCGATTTCGCCAACATTTCGGCCGGAATAGCGGCTATTTCTTCACGAATGTTGTCCTTGAGCTCTTCTACGGTCCTTGGCTTGTTAACGTAAACCTTTGACTTCAAATATCCCCACAAGAAGAAGTCAGGCGGCGTCAAATCGGGCGAACGCGGTGGCCAGTCCAAATCACCACTTTTCGACATCAAACGGCCCGAAAACAATTTCTTCGGAAAATCGATTGTTATGCGACTTGTGTGCGGTGGAGCGCCGTCTTGTTGAAACCAGAACTGCCTCATACGCTTTCGACGAATAATTGGCATCACAAAATTGGTCATCATGTCGCGATAACGCTCCTGGTTGATGGTAACAGCATGGCCATTTTCATTTTGGAAGAAAAACGGCCCAATGACCGTTTTCGCACTAACGCCGCACCAAACTGTGACTTTTTCGTCATGAAGAGGCACTTCTTGAATCTCCTGAGGATTTTCAGTGGCGTAAATACGGCAATTTTGCTTATTTACGGTCCCATTATGTGAAATGTGAAAATGTAAAATTTTTTAAAAGAGCACGTGTTGAGTTTTTCCCCAATTGGAAAACACTATCTGGAGCATAATACGGTTAAACCTAACCATTATGGGCATTCTCGTCCGCCTGGTCGAAAGTTGTCGATGTTAAAAACGGCAGGGACTGACCTTTTATAAAGAATTATTATTTAAAACTTTATATTGTACTCCACGCCACTTTGAGCTACAATGTACCTACGAATTTATGGAAATTCTATTAATTTCAAGCATAATACGAGTTAAACCCAGAGCTCGCAAAAATCTGTCAACACCTTCAGCCTGTCAGCGAAAAACAGTTTTGTTACAGACACAACGAGTGGAAAGACCGAAAAGACACATTCAATTCTGTTTTGCTCAACAGCTGTTTTTCGCTCAGCCGCAGAGCGCTTTTTTTCGCCTCTCTTTTGCTCATGTCTTTTACTGATCATTTTGCCGAGAGCAAGCGTACAAAGTGTCTTCTTTAAATGTGTGTGTGACGCCTGTGTGTGTGTTTCTCAGTCAACAAGTTATTAAGCTTTATTCTTAATAAATTTTAAGCATATAATCTAGCTTATGTATTCATGGTTTTGTAAATCACTCATTCCATAGTTTTCAATGTGTTATATTTAAAATTAAGTTTGAAGCTCATCAGCCGAAAATTTACCCCACCAATTTTCACACAAGTGGGTGGATGTTCTAACATGCGGAAAATATTAAAATTTCTTATTGCTTAACGTCTAAAAAAATCATAGTTAATAAATAGTTAATAAATAATTAATAAATAAAATATAATATGTATATATATGAATATTGCATATACACGAGCCAACCGCCAAACAAAGCAAATAACACTTTTTCTGTAGAAAGAGGGGAGTGTTGATTTTTTTTTTTTTTTTTATTTTTTATTATTGTCGAAGTTAACGGCAGGGATAGACTCCTTATAAAGAATTATTATTTAAAACTTTATATTGTACTCCACGGCCACTTTGAGCTACACCATTGCACCTAGCTTCCCAATTTATGGAAAACTTGAATATCTGGAGCATAATACGAGTTAAACCTAATCCATTATGGCCATTTTCATCCGCCTAGGTCGAAAGTTGTCGAAGTTAACGGCAGGGATAGACTCTTTATAAAGAATTATTATTTAAAACTTTATATTGTACTCCACGGCCACTTTGAGCTACACCATTGCACCTAGCTTCCCAATTTATGGAAAACTTGAATATCTGGAGCATAATACGAGTTAAACCTAATCCATTATGGCCATTTTCATCCGCCTAGGTCGAAAGTTGTCGAAGTTAACGGCAGGGATAGACCTCCTTATAAAGAATTATTATTTAAAACTTTATATTGTACTCCACGGCCACTTTGAGCTACACCATTGCACCTAGCTTCCCAATTTATGGAAAACTTGAATATCTGGAGCATAATACGAGTTAAACCTAATCCATTATGGCCATTTTCATCCGCCTAGGTCGAAAGTTGTCGAAGTTAACGGCAGGGATAGACTCCTTATAAAGAATTATTATTTAAAACTTTATATTGTACTCGACGGCCACTTTGAGCTACACCGTTGCACCTAGCTTCCCAATTAATGGAAAACTTGAATATCTGGAGCATAATACGAGTTAAACCTAATCCATTATGGCCATTTTCATCCGCCTAGGTCGAAAGTTGTCGAAGTTAACGGCAGGGATAGACTCCTTATAAAGAATTATTATTTAAAACTTTATATTGTACTCGACGGCCACTTTGAGCTACACCGTTGCACCTAGCTTCCCAATTAATGGAAAACTTGAATATCTGGAGCATAATACGAGTTAAACCTAATCCATTATGGCCATTTTCATCCGCCTAGGTCGAAAGTTGTCGAAGTTAACGGCAGGGATAGACTCCTTATAAAGAATTATTATTTAAAACTTTATATTGTACTCCACGGCCACTTTGAGCTAC
Source organism: Lordiphosa stackelbergi (assembly GCA_018904235.1). NCBI lineage: Eukaryota > Metazoa > Arthropoda > Insecta > Diptera > Drosophilidae > Lordiphosa > Lordiphosa stackelbergi. Next base: position 105,277 of record JAEIFU010000597.1, read on the forward strand.
ACCATTGCACCTAGCTTCCCAATTTATGGAAAACTTGAATATCTGGAGCATAATACGAGTTAAACCTAATCCATTATGGCCATTTTCATCCGCCTAGGTCGAAAGTTGTCGAAGTTAACGGCAGGGATAGACTCCTTATAAAGAATTATTATTTAAAACTTTATATTGTACTCCACGGCCACTTTGAGCTACACCATTGCACCTAGCTTCCCAATTTATGGAAAACTTGAATATCTGGAGCATAATACGAGTTAAACCTAATCCATTATGGCCATTTTCATCCGCCTAGGTCGAAAGTTGTCGAAGTTAACGGCAGGGATAGACTCCTTATAAAGAATTATTATTTAAAACTTTATATTGTACTCCACGGCCACTTTGAGCTACACCATTGCACCTAGCTTCCCAATTTATGGAAAACTTGAATATCTGGAGCATAATACGAGTTAAACCTAATCCATTATGGCCATTTTCATCCGCCTAGGTCGAAAGTTGTCGAAGTTAACGGCAGGGATAGACTCTTTATAAAGAATTATTATTTAAAACTTTATATTGTACTCCACGGCCACTTTGAGCTACACCATTGCACCTAGCTTCCCAATTTATGGAAAACTTGAATATCTGGAGCATAATACGAGTTAAACCTAATCCATTATGGCCATTTTCATCCGCCTAGGTCGAAAGTTGTCGAAGTTAACGGCAGGGATAGACTCCTTATAAAGAATTATTATTTAAAACTTTATATTGTACTCGACGGCCACTTTGAGCTACACCATTGCACCTAGCTTCCCAATTTATGGAAAACTTGAATATCTGGAGCATAATACGAGTTAAACCTAATCCATTATGGCCATTTTCATCCGCCTAGGTCGAAAGTTGTCGAAGTTAACGGCAGGGATAGACTCCTTTATAAAGAATTATTATTTAAAACTTTATATTGTACTCGACGGCCACTTTGAGCTACACCATTGCACCTAGCTTCCCAATTTATGGAAAACTTGAATATCTGGAGCATAATACGAGTTAAACCTAATCCATTATGGCCATTTTCATCCGCCTAGGTCGAAAGTTGTCGAAGTTAACGGCTGGGATAGACTCCTTATAAAGAATTATTATTTAAAACTTTATATTGTACTCGACGGCCACTTTGAGCTACACCGTTGCACCTAGCTTCCCAATTTATGGAAAACTTGAATATCTGGAGCATAATACGAGTTAAACCTAATCCATTATGGCCATTTTCATCCGCCTAGGTCGAAAGTTGTCGAAGTTAACGGCAGGGATAGACTCCTTATAAAGAATTATTATTTAAAACTTTATTTTGTACTCCACGGCCACTTTGAGCTACACCATTGCACCTAGCTTCCCAATTAATGGAAAACTTGAATATCTGGAGCATAATACGAGTTAAACCTAATCCATTATGGCCATTTTCATCCGCCTAGGTCGAAAGTTGTCGAAGTTAACGGCAGGGATAGACTCCTTATAAAGAATTATTATTTAAAACTTTATATTGTACTCCACGGCCACTTTGAGCTACACCATTGCACCTAGCTTCCCAATTTATGGAAAACTTGAATATCTGGAGCATAATACGAGTTAAACCTAATCCATTATGGCCATTTTCATCCGCCTAGGTCGAAAGTTGTCGAAGTTAACGGCAGGGATAGACCTCCTTATAAAGAATTATTATTTAAAACTTTATATTGTACTCCACGGCCACTTTGAGCTACACCATTGCACCTAGCTTCCCAATTTATGGAAAACTTGAATATCTGGAGCATAATACGAGTTAAACCTAATCCATTATGGCCATTTTCATCCGCCTAGGTCGAAAGTTGTCGAAGTTAACGGCAGGGATAGACTCCTTATAAAGAATTATTATTTAAAACTTTATTTTGTACTCCACGGCCACTTTGAGCTACACCATTGCACCTAGCTTCCCAATTAATGGAAAACTTGAATATCTGGAGCATAATACGAGTTAAACCTAATCCATTATGGCCATTTTCATCCGCCTAGGTCGAAAGTTGTCGAAGTTAACGGCAGGGATAGACTCCTTATAAAGAATTATTATTTAAAACTTTATATTGTACCATTGCACCTAGCTTCCCAATTTATGGAAAACTTGAATATCTGGAGCATAATACGAGTTAAACCTAATCCATTATGGCCATTTTCATCCGCCTAGGTCGAAAGTTGTCGAAGTTAACGGCAGGGATAGACTCCTTATAAAGAATTATTATTTAAAACTTTATATTGTACTCGACGGCCACTTTGAGCTACACCATTGCACCTAGCTTCCCAATTAATGGAAAACTTGAATATCTGGAGCATAATACGAGTTAAACCTAATCCATTATGGCCATTTTCATCCGCCTAGGTCGAAAGTTGTCGAAGTTAACGGCAGGGATAGACTCTTTATAAAGAATTATTATTTAAAACTTTATATTGTACTCCACGGCCACTTTGAGCTACACCATTGCACCTAGCTTCCCAATTTATGGAAAACTTGAATATCTGGAGCATAATACGAGTTAAACCTAATCCATTATGGCCATTTTCATCCGCCTAGGTCGAAAGTTGTCGAAGTTAACGGCAGGGATAGACCCTTTATAAAGAATTATTATTTAAAACTTTATATTGTACTCCACGGCCACTTTGAGCTACACCATTGCACCTAGCTTCCCAATTAATGGAAAACTTGAATATCTGGAGCATAATACGAGTTAAACCTAATCCATTATGGCCATTTTCATCCGCCTAGGTCGAAAGTTGTCGAAGTTAACGGCAGGGATAGACCTTTTATAAAGAATTATTATTTAAAACTTTATATTGTACTCCACGGCCACTTTGAGCTACACCATTGCACCTAGCTTCCCAATTTATGGAAAACTTGAATATCTGGAGCATAATACGAGTTAAACCTAATCCATTATGGCCATTTTCATCCGCCTAGGTCGAAAGTTGTCGAAGTTAACGGCAGGGATAGACTCCTTATAAAGAATTATTATTTAAAACTTTATATTGTACTCGACGGCCACTTTGAGCTACACCATTGCACCTAGCTTCCCAATTTATGGAAAACTTGAATATCTGGAGCATAATACGAGTTAAACCTAATCCATTATGGCCATTTTCATCCGCCTAGGTCGAAAGTTGTCGAAGTTAACGGCAGGGATAGACCTTTTATAAAGAATTATTATTTAAAACTTTATATTGTACTCCACGGCCACTTTGAGCTACACCATTGCACCTAGCTTCCCAATTAATGGAAAACTTGAATATCTGGAGCATAATACGAGTTAAACCTAATCCATTATGGCCATTTTCATCCGCCTAGGTCGAAAGTTGTCGAAGTTAACGGCAGGGATAGACCTTTTATAAAGAATTATTATTTAAAACTTTATATTGTACTCCACGGCCACTTTGAGCTACACCATTGCACCTAGCTTCCCAATTTATGGAAAACTTGAATATCTGGAGCATAATACGAGTTAAACCTAATCCATTATGGCCATTTTCATCCGCCTAGGTCGAAAGTTGTCGAAGTTAACGGCAGGGATAGACCCTTTATAAAGAATTATTATTTAAAACTTTATATTGTACCATTGCACCTAGCTTCCCAATTTATGGAAAACTTGAATATCTGGAGCATAATACGAGTTAAACCTAATCCATTATGGCCATTTTCATCCGCCTAGGTCGAAAGTTGTCGAAGTTAACGGCAGGGATAGACTCTTTATAAAGAATTATTATTTAAAACTTTATTTTGTACTCCACGGCCACTTTGAGCTACACCATTGCACCTAGCTTCCCAATTAATGGAAAACTTGAATATCTGGAGCATAATACGAGTTAAACCTAATCCATTATGGCCATTTTCATCCGCCTAGGTCGAAAGTTGTCGAAGTTAACGGCAGGGATAGACTCCTTATAAAGAATTATTATTTAAAACTTTATATTGTACTCCACGGCCACTTTGAGCTACACCATTGCACCTAGCTTCCCAATTTATGGAAAACTTGAATATCTGGAGCATAATACGAGTTAAACCTAATCCATTATGGCCATTTTCATCCGCCTAGGTCGAAAGTTGTCGAAGTTAACGGCAGGGATAGACTCCTTTATAAAGAATTATTATTTAAAACTTTATATTGTACTCGACGGCCACTTTGAGCTACACCATTGCACCTAGCTTCCCAATTAATGGAAAACTTGAATATCTGGAGCATAATACGAGTTAAACCTAATCCATTATGGCCATTTTCATCCGCCTAGGTCGAAAGTTGTCGAAGTTAACGGCAGGGATAGACTCCTTTATAAAGAATTATTATTTAAAACTTTATATTGTACTCCACGGCCACTTTGAGCTACACCATTGCACCTAGCTTCCCAATTTATGGAAAACTTGAATATCTGGAGCATAATACGAGTTAAACCTAATCCATTATGGCCATTTTCATCCGCCTAGGTCGAAAGTTGTCGAAGTTAACGGCAGGGATAGACTCCTTATAAAGAATTATTATTTAAAACTTTATATTGTACTCGACGGCCACTTTGAGCTACACCATTGCACCTAGCTTCCCAATTTATGGAAAACTTGAATATCTGGAGCATAATACGAGTTAAACCTAATCCATTATGGCCATTTTCATCCGCCTAGGTCGAAAGTTGTCGAAGTTAACGGCAGGGATAGACTCCTTATAAAGAATTATTATTTAAAACTTTATATTGTACTCCACGGCCACTTTGAGCTACACCATTGCACCTAGCTTCCCAATTAATGGAAAACTTGAATATCTGGAGCATAATACGAGTTAAACCTAATCCATTATGGCCATTTTCATCCGCCTAGGTCGAAAGTTGTCGAAGTTAACGGCAGGGATAGACTCCTTTATAAAGAATTATTATTTAAAACTTTATATTGTACTCCACGGCCACTTTGAGCTACACCATTGCACCTAGCTTCCCAATTTATGGAAAACTTGAATATCTGGAGCATAATACGAGTTAAACCTAATCCATTATGGCCATTTTCATCCGCCTAGGTCGAAAGTTGTCGAAGTTAACGGCAGGGATAGACTCCTTATAAAGAATTATTATTTAAAACTTTATATTGTACTCCACGGCCACTTTGAGCTACACCATTGCACCTAGCTTCCCAATTAATGGAAAACTTGAATATCTGGAGCATAATACGAGTTAAACCTAATCCATTATGGCCATTTTCATCCGCCTAGGTCGAAAGTTGTCGAAGTTAACGGCAGGGATAGACTCCTTATAAAGAATTATTATTTAAAACTTTATATTGTACTCGACGGCCACTTTGAGCTACACCATTGCACCTAGCTTCCCAATTTATGGAAAACTTGAATATCTGGAGCATAATACGAGTTAAACCTAATCCATTATGGCCATTTTCATCCGCCTAGGTCGAAAGTTGTCGAAGTTAACGGCAGGGATAGACTCCTTATAAAGAATTATTATTTAAAACTTTATATTGTACTCGACGGCCACTTTGAGCTACACCATTGCACCTAGCTTCCCAATTTATGGAAAACTTGAATATCTGGAGCATAATACGAGTTAAACCTAATCCATTATGGCCATTTTCATCCGCCTAGGTCGAAAGTTGTCGAAGTTAACGGCAGGGATAGACTCCTTATAAAGAATTATTATTTAAAACTTTATATTGTACTCCACGGCCACTTTGAGCTACACCATTGCACCTAGCTTCCCAATTAATGGAAAACTTGAATATCTGGAGCATAATACGAGTTAAACCTAATCCATTATGGCCATTTTCATCCGCCTAGGTCGAAAGTTGTCGAAGTTAACGGCAGGGATAGACTCCTTATAAAGAATTATTATTTAAAACTTTATATTGTACTCCACGGCCACTTTGAGCTACACCATTGCACCTAGCTTCCCAATTTATGGAAAACTTGAATACTTGCAGTAAATCCAATTGTTGAAATTAGTATTAAGTAAGTTGTTTGTGTGGATAGTGACATGGTCAGTTTGACTAAGATTATATACATATCTAGAAATGTTATTAATTGCTACTTTTAATTTATTCTGACTACTCATATCACTGCTGGCAAATATCTCTATTCCGTATGTCAGTGTGGGAATTAGGAAAGCTTTCGCGATCAGATACCTAAATTTAGTAGGCAGAAGTGTTTTTGTAAAGTTTAGCTGCCTCAGCAGACCATACATTTTTCCAGTGGCTTTATTAATTTGATCAGTCCATGTTAAAGTGTTATTAAAAGTCAGTCCCAAATTTTCGGCTTTTTCAACATATTTAATGGTCTGATTATCTATAGTAAGTTTTTGCAAATTTTCTGTTATTATCTTTCGTTTATAGATGATCAGACATTTTGATTTTTTCGGGTTTATAGCCAGTCCATTCTTATTTGCCCAGTCAGAAACACGTAACAGATCAGAATTACATATATCAATACATTCACAAAGTTTACTTAACGGTCGACTAACATGCATTTGGACGTCATCTGCATACATATGAACATCACTAATTAATAAAGATTTGGGAAGGTCATTTGCATAAACAGAAAATAGTAGTGGCCCTAACACTGATCCCTGTGGAACTCCCCTTGTGATTGAAACAAGTTCTGATTCAAGTCCATTCGCTACTACGGCTTGTTTTCTGTCGCTTAAATAAGATTGTATTAACTTGAGTGCAGTTTCAGAAAAATTATTTAAGTATCTAAGTTTAGTTAATAGTATTTCGTGGTTTACCGTGTCAAATGCCTTACTATAGTCGAGAAGGGTTAGAAAAGTCACATTGCTGTCATCCAGTTTTTCTCGAATATCCTCAACTACTTTTAATAGCGCTGTGGTGCAACTTCTATGCTTGCGAAAACCAGATTGCCTATTGTCAAGTAACTTATTTTCCTCAAGAAAACTATTAATTTGTTTGGCCATCAACTTCTCAAACACTTTTGAAAGAAATGGCAGTATAGATATTGGCCTGAAATCATTTGAAGTCTTTGGTATGGGGATTATTTTCGCTATTTTCCAGTTGTCTGGGAATGTAGATGTTGTGAGCGCTGTATTTATTATGTGAGTAATATGATCTAAAATTTTGGGTAGTAGGATTGAAAGAAATTTCGGATCCAGTCTGTCTAGTCCGATTGCATTTGACTTAATATTAAGGATAGACTCTAGGACATCACATTGGTTCACACATACAAAGTTAAAATAATTATCACAGTTAATTGTGGGTAAGTTCAGGTACGGATTAGATGAAACTTCCGGTATATTTAATTGCACAAACTTCCTATTAAGGGTATTAACGTTAATATCTTCTGTGATCAAAGGGGTGTTTTTTCTTATCCCAATATTCTTAATATTTTTCCATGTCTGACTAGTGGATATTGCACTATTTAGCTTATTTGCGTAATATGTACGTTTTGTATTGCAGATCAGGTTATTAACTATGCGTCTGGAGTTTGAAAATTGAGTATATAATTGTTCAGTTTTGTACCTCTTCCATTTTATATATGTCTTATTTCGTTTTATTATTGCATCTTGTATGCGCTTATTAAACCATGGCTTGTCATTGGGTCTTATTATCTTACTTCTAACAGGTACGAACTTATTATATAAATAGTTTATATTCATGTTTAGACAGTTAAGTTGTTCATCCACTGATGGCGTCAAGTAAATGCTGCTCCAGTCACATAGTTCAAATTCATGGTTTAATCTTGCATAGTCAATGTCTCTAAAGTTTCTATAACTAATCACTTGGTCATGTTTTTCAATTAATATGTCATATGTTAAATATATTAAGTCATGCTTTGAGAAATTCGGTACTGAGACTTGGTCATATAATAAAATTTTATCCGCGTTGCTTACAAAAAACACATCCAGAAGAGTGTCAGTTGTTTTGGTATAGTGAGTGGGAATGCTCGAATTTACTAGATGTAATCCTAAGGCTTGTATTTCGTTGTACAGTGGCTGCTCTTGAAGCATATTGCTGTTTAAGTCGCCCGTTAGTATTACGTCTGTATAAGTCAAAGTCAGAGCAGAAAGTTCATTAATAACTTCTGAGAAGTCAACATTTCTGTGAGGTCGGTATAAGCATCCAAGTAAAATTTTGTCATTGTTAATAATATTCAAGAGTTCAAGGAATAAATATTCACTTAAACTATTTGATGGTTGCTTACTCACTACTCTACACTTAATTGATTTATTTACATACATTGCTACTCCCCTGCATGGCCTTGGCGATCCGACCGAAAAACATTAAATCCATCACATACAATTAACGCATCACAAAGGTCAGACACAAACCAGGTTTCAGACACACAAACTATGTCAATTTTGGAATTTTCAATAAGATACCTTAGCTCATCTATTTTTTTAGTCAAACTTTGCGCATTGATATGACAAATCTGCAGGCCAATTTTTGAGTACTTAGTATTCTTAGGATGGAGTGACTATTCTCTCTGGAAGTTACTATATTATTAAGCATTTTAATTTAAGATTAAGTGGAAAAAAGTTGGTAAAGGCACACATAAATAAATAATATGTAAAAATTATGCTTGGAACACTAACTAACGCTATAATTTTGATCTGTGTATTTTGCTTAAAACTTAAATTACTATTGTTTTTGTTTGATCTACCTGCGAAAGCTATTTTCATTGTTGACATTTACTCCATCAGTGGTCAGCTGGGGAGGCGAGCAGTCTTGCTGGAGTTGTAAAAGCTTTTGCAAGTGCACAATACACTCAACGTCTTCTCTTCCGCTCACTCGAACGTGCACAAGGCCACGCCGAGAGAACACTGCCGTTAAAAGCTTTTTGCTTCTTCATCCGCATAGCCTCTTTAAAAATTGCATAGTTTTCTTTGGACAGTTGTTCGTTGAGGTAGATCGGAGTGTTAGAGTCCATGTTTAGCATTTGCAGGCTAAGCTGTTTTTTGTGCACCTGCCTGTAGTCAGCGGCTGCCCGCTGCATCACTATTTTCTCCCGCAAGTTCTCAAATTTGATGATGACGACCGGGTCGACAACGGTGGGGGTTGGTTTTCGCACCTTGACCCTAAATATATCCCTCAGCTTTGGTGCAGGTGTAACACCCAAAGCAAACGAGAGCGAGTTGAACATTGATTTCAGCATTTCGCCTTCGGTGAAAGGCACTCCATGCAGCCTGAGATCACAAGCTACATTCGCATTCTCCTGGGCAGCCAGCTTCTGCTCCAAGTTACCGACGCGCCGCTTCAGTTCATCCTGGTCAGCGCCATCGCGTTCAAGTTGTTCGACGCGTTGGAGAAGGTGCCGCATATCTTCCATCATGCCGTTAAGCCGCTCGTGTAGCACGGAGAGTATTCTCTCCTCAGTTTCACTCATCTTGGATGTTATTAGCTGGTTTGCTCTGCGAAACGTTGATCTATCAGCATGAGCGGCTGTGGAGACGGCACATCTGATGATCTTCCAGTCTTCAGTTCACCAGATGTGTTTTCACGTTGGCGCTTAGAGATTGGAGCCATATTGCCCTTTCACTCAAATTGTGTGTGAAATAGTGTAATTTTTGTTTTGAGTGTTTTCTGCCGCTTGCCCTGTGTGTTTGATTGTGTGCGCGTATTGAGTGACTTCTTGCAGCTTGCTTGCTGGCAGTTTTAATTATTGAATTTATGTAGTTTAGATGTCACAAATGCACTGCACGGGCCCTTCCTATTTCGCTATTAGCTCAGAAAGTCTGCTGGTAGAGTTTTAATTTTTTTTGTTTACTGTTTTTTAATTCTATAGATTAAAAACAATTTAGGTTTTGAGGAGCTTTATTT